>JAVQKG010228876.1:0-13751 GCA_036025885.1 Hypseleotris bucephala
TTTTTAAACAACAAAAAACATACATTTACCAAATCAAAGTGCTGAATCAAGAGAGTAGAGTAAAGAAAGGACTAAGCATTTTTGGCAAAGCACTCAGTCTATTCCCATTGAAGTGTGGGAAGAAATGTCTGGGGAGAGGGAAGTAAGGGCATATGTATTTAGTATGTTTCCATTTACAGTATTTTGAAGTGACTGTACTTGAGAACACACCTTACATCTCATGCAGCAGCACTAGGTTTTCAATGAAAAGGAGTAGGCACAATTTATCAATGGCTTTCATTCTTTGTACAGTGTGTCTTCCACCAAAGTGTACCCCTTACTGTTTTGTTTTTTCAAATAAACACAATTGAAGTGCAATAAACAGTAGAATAAATGGGGAAAAACTGGGACTTTGGATAAAATACAAACAACAGTGTAAGGCAAAGAAAGAAAAATGAGCAAGTATTGAGAACAAAAGGAATATGGAGGTTAGATTTTTAGCACAGTTATACGATGTCTCAAGGAGGAGTTCTCAATTTTAAAATCATCAAAACATAGGGCAGAGTCTTTCCACAACAATATATGTGATATTTAACAAGCAGGACATCAATATCCAATAAAAAAATACTATATAAACTTTATAGTATTTTTATGGTTTGTTGCCAGAGAACTTCAGCTAACACATAGGGTTCAGCACAAGGTTGGTGGCAGCAACCGAGCGATTTCTCCACTGTTCCGTGGGGTGAGTTAGTGGCATTTACAAGCGGGCCATGTGTGTGCTTACGCGTGTGTTTTAAGGCACAATCTGTCTCCTCCAGGGTAAAAATGTATTCAGTTCATACAGTACACAATGCTCACAGCTGATTTCACACAGGGTCAGTGCAGGGGGTGGGAGAAATATTCTACTATAATGTCGTCATATCACGACCATGTACTCACTGTATGAATAATCCCATAGGTGCGGTTTAGTTATATTGAAATGGGATGATACAGAAGACAATAGCAAATGTACAAGCCTATTTGAAGAGACATGCACAAGAATAGCACGTTAGTACCCTTTGAGCCTCTAGCATATTTTGAAGACCACTCCTCAAAAATGCATACAAGAAATGTATTCAGCAATCTTAATATACAGTATTATCTTTGAAGCCTTGCTGTAGAGTGCAACGGAATATATTTGTGCAATCTGTAGCTTCTCTGCTTTCATTTGAGTGGTTTGTTTAGCATATGTACTGCAATTGTGCCTGATATTCATATCCTGTTTAACCTAAATATCCCCAATTAACATATTAACATTGCCAGTAATGAACCACAGCCCAGGACTATAGGTAAGCAAATGAAGTTTTGAAAATGCAAGCTTTTCACCACAACAACGTTTTGGTATATCAACCACAAAATCACACTTCTGTTCATTCATTTCCCATCTTCCTTTGTGACTGGAGCCTTCCCAACAACTTAGGGCCTTAGGAGGGGACAATGCCAATTAGCCCCACAGACACAACACATAGACTACTGACATATCACTTCATATCCGGCATACAAATTCACTTACAATTATTTAGTAAGGGCATTTTGTCACTATTTTGTCCTTCTCGCGATTTAATTGGAAGACTAACAAAACTCTCAGTAACGGGAGGATATGCCAACTCAACAAGATTCAATTCTGACCAACCTGAGCATCATTCCACCAAACCCCTTGCTATTCCTTGTAGGTGTGCTAACCACTCTATTACCACACACTCTATTTTGTCTGTCAATAACAACATGCTCAAAGATAGAGAAGTTGATCAGAAATTCTCCTCCCTAATATTCTCTTGCATAATGTAATGTTTATTTCAAGGCACTTCAGTTCTAATAGGTAACACTGGTATACAACATGCACTAACAGGACTTTTCCGTTATCTTTTGTCAGTAAACCTGTTGACCACAAACCGCAGCCTGCAAAGTAGCTGATAACACTTGGTTTTTTTCTGTGAAGATTTGTATGATAAATCACATTTTCTTCAATAGCTTCACATATTATCTAAAGGTCTTGCCACTACATCAATCATCAAAAGCAAGATTTTTATCTTACATGGTGCACATCTGTGGAAATAGTAGGCTCTTCCTGCCATTAGCGCCAATAGTATGTGATATGAAACACCTCAGAGCTCTGCTAGCTGCTACAGTTTTATGCAAATGGTCCTTCTATTCTTAGACGTGCCATACATGCAGCCATTATGCTTGTTCTGTGTCTCATGTCATTTACGTGTGGCCTCATATTCACGATTGATGTTCTGCTTCCAAAACAGAAAATACTGCATGGTGTAGTGCATCAAAAACAAGCGCCCCTAAACAAGAAAAATATTTTATCGAGAGAGCGAATGAAGGAATATATTGAGATGTCAAAATACAGGTAAAAAAGATACGTCAAAAAAGCCCCCTGTTGGCAGCCTGAGGCAGAATGAAAAGGTCTGTCAAGGACAAACCCTGTCTTCCTTTGAGCAAGGCATTGATCTCTTCTTGTCTGCTGTGAGCAAGAGAAGCAAAAGAACAAAGGAAGCAACAAAAATATGAAGGAAATGTTGAAACAAGTGATATAGCACTAGGCTGAATTGTTTATTATATACTGGATTGATAAAGTCCCACTTTTCACAGCTTTATGTTGTGGAACTGTATCCATGGAATAGTGGCTAAAAGCTGGAGCTAACCACACAGCAGTGTTACTGGGTGTGAGGGAAATGTGTAACATAAAAGGGAATTGAAATAAACAATATGCCTTTACAAAACTGAGCTGGTGATAAACCATCTCAAAATCCCATAGTAATAATGCCTTCCAAAATGCTTTTCAACTGAGCTCATTCATCCACTTCAGACTCACACACTGCTGATTGTAAACTATCTCTGCCACAGCTGCCATGGGGCAAACTGACAGTGGCAATCATACCACAACTATTGCCTCATTCAGAGCTGTCTATGAGCTTCGTGCAAAAGAGACATTGTTGGCTCTTTTGTTCTGATTTAGACACATTTTTCCAACAACAACAAAAGTAGCTTTCATCCTTCATACTTATTCACAGTGACATGACTCAAATAACCAACTCACTGCTGGAGGTTTAATGAAGCACATATTAAAATCTGCCGACATCTGGCATTAACACTTGTGTTCACATAAATAAAGAGACACTAGGTGTAAGTCTGGAGAGGAGAGAGCCATCTGTCAAATTTAGATTACATTTTCAGGAATTGTTGGTAATGGGCCAAGTTGTGTTGTGTTGTGTTAACACTAAGTGCATTTACAACATAGAACTTCAACAAACCTTATTGACATTTTGTAAATTCGATAAAACACAATTTTGCAGGATATTACTTGTTTATTTTATTTTTTAACACAGAGCTCCTGAGACACAATTGTGCTGTCAAGATGATGGCAATGACAGCCTCAGGAAAAGTTAGAAAGTTTTATGGTATTATTATGTTGCGGAGAAAACAAAACTTAATGATATAGTTGTACTTTAAAGTGCGGGCCTTGGTGTAAATTATCAGGTGATGCATTCAATAAACAAGATCATGTCTCAATTGGTCTATTTAATTGGTATTTTTGTCCTTTAATGAGTACAGAACCTTAGCAAAATTTTACAGTTCACTTTAGAAATATGGGTAATATTGTCATGCAGGGATACCACTTAGCTCTAGAGTCCAGAAGTCTAAAGAAGGAGAGAACAGAGCACTTTTCTTGACTCCTTTTTTTTTGTAACAATGAAAGAATTTGGATAGCCGACAATGACGCACACTCAGGGCAGTTAAGTTAGAAAGGAGCAGTTTTCTTCACCTATTGGACAAAGAAAAAAATTTAAACAAAGAAACACATTTAGAGATACAGAGAGCCGCTGGACCCAAAACTCAGCCATTACAAAGGATTTGAGTTGCTTTTCTCAGTTTGCACCGTTATTCAAGAATTCCCTCTTTACATATTTTTTCAATAAAATGATTAGTTTCATAGTTCATGGTCACTTTCCTCTTGTCCGCATCTTGTCTGTCTGCTGCCTCTCTCCAGTGACGTTTTTGTCTCGATAATCTTGTGAAAATCAAATCTGTTGGAAATAAATTGTTACTTTCGCCAAGCGTTATTGAACAAATCAGAGGTTAAGATTCATTCTTTGAGCACTCACACCAGACTGGAGTCAGGCTCATAATTGCTCCCATGTGGATCACTGTCAGAGGGGCAGGACCATGGCTCAAATGCAACAGATGTACGGTCATGTAAGCTCTGTCATTTATATTGTAATATATTATCAAGCTTGATTTATTCTATAATAATATCATAGAGTGAATAAAACTGAAAATGCCATATGAGTGCTCAGGGTTGGGTATTTTGGTCAGTATGTCTAGTTTCCCAGCAAAACGTACACACACACAAACACACACACGCAAATAGACAAAGCAACAAGGGGAAATATGAATACAAATATCATAGTTTATCAAGCTAGCACCTACATATCAACATAGTTAAAGTTGGAAAGATGTGTGAATGGAAAATAAATAAATTGTTTTGTGAGCCTGAATAATGGATGTAGATATTTTGTTAAAGCAGTCTTTACCATTACAGAATAAGTTGACTTTTGTGAGCGACATCAATTCTATGAGTAACTGCTCCTTTCTAGACACCCAAAGTGGCTTTACAATTGATTTCATTTTTCATTCACACCACAGTCACACACTGATGGAGGTAAACCACATAGAAGCTGAAATATTACCCATAACACACCCAGTCTATTGCCTCTACAACCACCATCAAACGCCAATCACAAAACCATAGTCACATCTTCGCAATGTTAAGTGTCTGGCCCAAGGACACAACAGAATCCACTTGTTAGAGAAATATGCCTTTTCTTTTTGCTGGACTGAATTGAACCGTATATGTTACTGCTCAATGAAACACATTGCTATAAAGCACAAAGAAACCTTAGCAGCTTTCACCTGGAGAAATAGAGTTGTTACAAAAGCCAGCCCTCCTTTATCTCAGGGTCATTGTGCTGTGATACAGACCGATAAACCCCAAACCTCTCGAGAGTTCATTCCTACTGCACACAATGAAGATGATCTGAAGATAGGGCAGCACTGTCTCTATTGTTTAATGTGACTAAAAGTGGAGTGCTAAGTGGATGTCGCGTTCAGTGGTCCGTGAAGCCTCCATGTTAACCCCTCCTCCACCCATCCTCCCCATTTCTAAACACTTTGTGCAAGATTAATCACACTTTAAAAGCAGTCAACTGGCTGTGAAATGAGGCTCCTTGTGATGGGTGACAGTGGGTAGAATGTCAGGGCTGTCAGGTTTCACCGTGTATCTGTTTTGACTGATTGGAGATTGAAGCTCAGATGGGCGGATATGTAGTGAATGATAACTGGATGCATAGAAGATTGGATTGAACGTATAGCAGAAGGTTTGGCGGTGACTCAATTTTAACACAGGAGGCGCAAGAGGGTCATCTGTACCCCAAATGTATTTTAAAATTCATGAAATTTGAAACTCCAGGTACTGGTGATGGTAAAGATGGTGTCATAGAGCCACAAGGCATAAATAAAGAAAATAAATTTACTGTACCTTACAATTTGTTTCTTATTGGCCCATATGGCTGCGGTGAGGTATAGATTGCAATTGTATGGGGTTTTATGGATTTTTTTTGTGTCAGTGCCACATCAAAAGAAAAATTAATTAATCCTAACCATACTGAAAACGAAAATTTAAAGCCTTTCTTTCATGGTTCTCTGCAATAAAAAATGAGCATGGGAACATAGACGAAACAAACTACATACTGGAGTTTTGGATGGACTCAAAGCCCAGATCTTCCCAATAAACCAAAAAATATTAAAACTTTCTGTTGATTTTCTTTTAGAACAGACAAAACAGTAAGAATTACAAAGATTACGATAATAATTTGTGATCAATTAATTTCCAACCTTTTCATATCATTTTAATAATAAGTTTGCAGGTGTGGTGGAAGACATAAGGCATGCTATGCTGTATATGGCCAACTAGTCAACCTCTTCTGTCAGAAATCATATTCTTTTGCTGAGTTCTGCTTTTGATTGAAAATCACACATAATACTGAGATATAAACTAATAAAGTACTATTTTCTTGAGCAAATAGTGCAGACCAAATGAATGCAGCCTTCTGCTTTTCTAAAGGGACAGATGCCCCCTGCTCCGTGGAACACAAAGAAGTCTAATTTAAGACTGCTTTTGAGTGGTAGCAAATTTATATGGATTTCTTTCTGGTCTAGTACTTGATTCACGGGCAATGGATCTGTCATTACGACTCAAGATGATTTGCCCAATGTCCTTCCTCTGTTCCTCTTGCATTTGCTCTCTGGCTTCTGTTTCAATCAGATAAACACATGCTTGCATTATAAAGTTTTGAGTTTAGCAGCTTGGGTAGATTTTAATTTGGCAGAAGCTTGGGGGAAAAAATTATTTGATATATTTCATTTATTCAATAAGGGGCCTAAGGTGGGGTCCAACCTGGGCTAAAATTCAAAACATGTTAGGAGGACCCAAAGGCTGGACCCACAAACTCTTTGCTGAGTGGAAAGTCACTAACAACTCCATTCAACCATTCATTCAAGTAGCCATCTACTTGTGGTATTTCTTTGTTTCTATTTTGATTTAACCTTATTGACAATCCTTTATCATCAGCTCAACATAATAACAATAATGCATTAGTGCTTTTCTAGACACTCAAAAACGATTTACAATTTCAGGCATTATTCATTCACTCCTCAGTCCCACTCGGCAGTATAAAATTATTGCAAATTATCATCACAGTCAGTGAATGTATTATGTTTTTACAAATTGATACTGTCTGCCCTTGACAATTTTTAAATGAAAAAGTCTATAGTGAAAGAATTTGGTCGTTGTCTCATGCACCCACAGTTCAAGTCTAACTGTGATTAATGCCTTGATCAATTACGACAGCGCAAAGACAGCGAGGCTGAAAGGGTAGCTTAGAAAATCGTGAGGGGCAGGCCGGCACGGAGGACAGGTAATTAGTGTGAAGAGAGGTGGCGAGGTTGCAAAAGTGGATATGAAAAAAACAAACAGACATTTAACGGCAAGGTAGAGCGAGGACACGGGCTCTCGGGAGCTGTCCAATCAAACGCCGTCTTTGATGAATACTCATGAGTCACCTTATCAGCATCGCCATGGTTACGCAGATGTGACCGTGGTCCTGTGAATGCGGCGAGGAAAATAGAGACGGGACCAAACCCTGCCCCTCACATCTTAATCGCCTATTAAAGGAGCGGACGGTGTGTGGGTTGTACCAGATGGGACTTTTTAAAAAGAGATGATATGACAAAAGAAAGATAGTTTTAAAAAAAGCTGATGACAGTGTTTTGTGTGTGTGGTTTAATTAAATGTACAGATGGTTCAATGGTTCAATTAAGTCTGCATAGAAAAAAATCTATTAATGATGATTCTTGCTTTTGAACAAAACTTCCCAGATTGAAAGAGTACATTTTAGCAAAAATTACATGCACTTTTCACAGTTCATTACCAGTTCTCTCCATAGTCAATCACTAGTTGTAATCTATGTACTTCTGTGGCAACAGCAGCCCTAGGACAGACTAAAATATTTGTTGCAGATTTGCTGACAACTGTTAAAATGTGTAGAATACAACAACAAAAATGAAAATGTGTTGTGAAATCATGTAATTGTGATCAACATACAAGCAGAATAAAGATTAATAAATACATTTTTTAATCTTCTTCTGCCTTTTCCATTATGTTTTTATCCCAGCAACTACAGGCGGGTGACACCCCAGACAATGGCCAGTTAGTTGCAGATCTAACACAGAGACACACACAGACAGACAATTTTTTTATCCTAAGCTTGTATGTGTATGACCAAGGCTGGGACATCCAAATAGCCCGTTATCTTTTGAATGGGGTGGCTTAAAACAACATAAAAGAATTGCTATTTAATATTCACTGGTGGTGTAGCACAAATGAGACAAGGCTATCTACATATTAAATGCTCACAAATGTTCTTTTTCGTCCTTTCTCTCTCACCTGAGTGCAAACAAAATACGGATGACTAATTTCACCTTCTCCAATTCTGATGAGACAAAGTTTAGAAAAATGCTCAGTCCAATTTGCACATAAAACACACCAGCGCAACGGTGCCAATAATCATCAGGCAAGGAGGAAAAGAACTAAAATTCTCATTTGTGGCTAATAAAAGTCATTGACCCTCAGCCCACACAGGTGAAGGGTTGAGAGGTTATGGGTGTAGGAGGATGAGTGGATGGCTTGATGAACAGAATGGGGAAATGACATTAGGGGCTTTATAGCAGTAATAGACAAGGGGACGTTATGAAAGCCTGTGAAATATGAGAGCAGCGGCGGGAGATTAACTCAACAAAATGGACAAGGCATCACGGTATCAAGAGCGGGGCTAAAGCTAATGATTTTTCATCATCCGCTAAGCACTAACAGACTGTAGACATCAGCCCACTCGAGGGAACACCAGGGCTTTATGAGACTGTCAGTTCAGTTAAAAAGGTATTACAGGCCGTATTATAAACATTAGCAGAAGAAGTGTGTCAAGAGAAGAGGTATGAAGTTGATCTGGTGAATATAGTTCTATACAGAATATCTAGTTAAAAATCTACCGTATTCTGTACTTACTCCTTGCTTTTGGTTATTTTACATTGACTGGTCAGTTTCACAGTTTTATTAGCAGTGGTGCACTCGGTAAAAAATTGTAAAGCAACTGGAGGGTCAGCAGTTCGAATCCAGGCTGAGCTCATAAAGTTATTGTGTCCCTGGGCAGTACACTTCACCAAACTTGCCCATGTGTGGATGTGTTAGTGTGACTGTGTGGTGGCCAGAATGGACCCATAGGCGCAGAATGACAGAGGAGTGAATAAATAGTTGAATTTAGATGAGTTTTCGAGTGTCTAAGCACCAAGCATTATTGTTATGATGTGGGGCTGATGATAAAGGATTCCCAGTAAGGTCAAATCAAAATAAAAAGAGAGCTTTACGTTTTCTATGGAAATTCAAAGTCAACTA
The DNA here is from genome assembly GCA_036025885.1 of Hypseleotris bucephala. Taxonomy (NCBI): domain Eukaryota; kingdom Metazoa; phylum Chordata; class Actinopteri; order Gobiiformes; family Eleotridae; genus Hypseleotris; species Hypseleotris bucephala. Next base: position 9,035 of record JAVQKG010228876.1, read on the forward strand.
AGACCATTATAAAAATCAAAATCATGATCTTGGCTTAGTAAAAATCATCATATTTTATTTTTACCATATCACCCACCACACGTTTGTATCAGGAAGAGCATCTGGCATAGGTCCCTGCAAATTTGTAAATCTACCTTCAAATCTACCAAAGAATGAACCTTCACAGAAAACTACCTTCAGTACATAATTTCTGTCATGTTGTAATAATACAGTATACAGTCACAAACTATCATAATCTTTATGCTGCTCCCAGTCCAAGGTAAATGGACGGGCATACAGTGTAAAACCCATGCTAAATCAAAATAGAAATTACTCCATATAGGGGGACCCAGACTTACTGGCCCCTCAAAGGAAAGAAGAAAGTGACGATCCAAGTAAAACGCTATGTCTTGCTATTATGAAACCTTTTCAACTTTCAGCTATTTTTCCAATTTCCTGTTCACCCTTCTGTCCAGCCCCTCCCACTTTGCTCTGTTGTAATTGATGAAGACATTAATCACAAATGCATTTGACTTGAACTGCGGCTTGTCGAATTGTCTACTCTCCAATTTTAAGCAACAAGTTCAGTCGCTCTTTAGAAATGAAGAAAAAATATGACCATGTACCTCTCCTCGGGACATGGTTTTAGTAATATATGCGCTACAATCACAGAATTTATTGCCTTCTTAGAAACCCAGTATGAATCAGTCAGCAGGTTTTATGCCATTTTAAAGGTCATATATCCTGGTTGCTGTTATTTTTTTAATATCCATTTATCATGATGTAGTTCTTTTTAATGTTGCTGAGTGGGGCTACAGTTTTGTTGTTTTTTTTAGATTAATATGCACCAAGGTCCCTCCCAGGCATTAGTTCCAATAGGTTGGCTTTTGGCATTTATCATTTAGTGCATTTTACAACTTCTGCTTCTCAACAAGGCAGTAACTAAACAGTGTCTCAGGGTGGAGTCTGCATGTACGCCTTGTGGCTGTGCCGTCTTTCTGGCTTTCTCACTGTCCAAATAGATGTGTATGTGTGATGCTACTAAATTTACCTCCAAAATGTACTAAAACAAAGTTGCATTTCTATATTGAACTGAAGGTTGAAAAGGGCATCTGGACAAAGTTTTTGTAAACTCCACCTGGATGAATGAAAATATTCACCGCCTTATTTCTATATTTCCGACATTTTTATTGCTGTTGTGCACGTACATAGAAACAAGGAATTGTCGTGTTAACAGCAGTATTTTTAGCCCCACCTGTGGTCCTGTCCAAACTAACTCCCCCTTATAAAAATAATAAATAAATAGGTCGGTAAGTAAGTAAAATAAAAGTGAATGTTTGTTGAGAAAGTGTGTTTTCTCTGTATCAAAAATAAAAACAAAAAGCAAGTCTAAAGCCAGTGGACAATTGAAAATTAGAAAAGGCATTCAGCCAATTTACATATGCAAATCTATTGCTGTAGCAACCTTTAAAAGATAAGGGACACCTGGAAAGGTTTTAAAAAAATTACATCATTAACATCAACTGTCCATCCTAAAGGTAACCCAAGGACACCATTCAGTTTCTGACCAGAGGCGATGCTAGGTCAATGCTACCCTCGAGGTCAGGTAAATGGGGTCAAATATTAAGGACATTTTTAAGTGTAGTCACAACCAGGGCCTAACATTAACTTTTCTATTCAATTTTACTTGCCAGACTTAGATTTTTATGTATTTAAGAAAATTTGGTTTTGCAATTGTATATTTTTGGTAGTGATGTAAACTTTCTTAAATGTTGTTTTTATGTTTCAATGAAGAACTCAGTTATTATGAGTATATAAGTTCTAAATTAGTTAGACATAACCATAGAAAAAAATCATAATTAGTTCAAATACTGTATATGTCTAAAACCCAACTGGACAAAGTGGCTAGCGGCAGTGAATGTTTTTCTAGCCACAATTAAAAGCTATACCTGCATTTGGCTACTGTTAATGTCAAGCCCTGATCACGACACAGCTTCTTCATCACATACGCACGGTGACTGAAAAAACCTAGGCTTATCTGTTTCCCCCTAAAGTGACGTTCTATATGCATGTATAATGGATTTGCTGTTAGAAGGAGTCCGTTAAAAAAGACTCCTGGTGTGACAGCATGTCTGAACCTCCACTGAAGGTCAGCTTATGGTGTGGCTGATTCCATCTCTTAATACAAACAGGTGAGGGCTACAGGGCAATCTATGGTGCTCACTGCTTCGTTAGACATGGCAGCCCTGACCTAGTCACATGGTAGTATTTCCAAGAATCTACATTTTTCAAAATAAGGACGGGTGGGAGTGAATGGGGGATGGGTGAAAGCTCTCATGGTAAAGGAATCATGGTAGATTCTGTGCAGTGTTGCCAGATCTTGTGAGAGAAACAAGTTGGTGAAAACAAACCCAAAATAAATCATGTCATGTCATCTTCTACAACTTATCCGGGGCCGGTTTGCGGAGGCAGCAGTCCAAGCAGAGATGCCCGGACTTCCCTCTCCCCAGACACTTCAGCAAGCTCTTCTGAGGGGATACCAAGGCGTTCCTAGACGTAATCCCTCCAGCGTGTCCTAGGTCTTCCCCGGGGTCTGCTCTGAGTGGGACATTCCTGGAACACCTCCCTAGGAAGGCGTCCAGAACAGATGCCCAAGCCACCTCAGCTGACTCTCTTGATGCGAAGGAGCAGCGGCTCTACTCCGAGCTCCTCCCGAGTGACTGAGCTCCTCACCCTATCTCAAAGCGAGCGTCAAGCCACTCCGTCCAAAGAACGCAGCCCACAACTAAGAGGTGTGTTCAGCTGCACACCATTTAAGGACATCGTATTTTTTAGCCTCGCTCTTGCATGTTGAAGTGTTTAATTTTCTTGACTTTAAGGAGGACACTACTGCTAAGGCACTCACCATATTTCAGTAATGGCAACTTTAAGTTATTTGAGCTAAGACTTGTGCTAACCCAAAAAAATAGAGTAATATTGCCATAGCGACTGCCAATAACTAAATTTTCTATAGACAAGAGGAATCAGAAAGTAGTGCAATAAAACTTCCATGCCATATCACATATTGGACATAGTGATTCCAAAACACAACTATCTTAGCTCTTGTGACAAATGTACAAAGACAACAGTGTGACTTCAGATGAATTTCTATTACATCCATTATGCTTTTGATTGTAATATTCAAAATTAGACATATATAATGTACTGTATATATAGAAAGCCAGCGTGGGAACTAAAATGACTTTGTAGCATGAATCATAAAAGGAAACTATGTATGTATGAATGGACACTGTAAATGTCTCGCTCTACAAAGAGAAGTGAGTCATCCAATCAAAATTCACCCCAACCACCTTTCTCCAGTCAATGTAAATGTCAAATCCCACACTCTGGTTTTAGCATGTATTACAATGAAGAATATATGGTGGTTTGGTGATATCAATTTAGGAATACTATACTGTACTATACTGGGGTTAGGTTTCCACTGGTGGTACTAGGAAGTGCTTTGAGATTCAAAATGTTGTTTTAGATTAGATTGCATAGAAGATTAGAGCCTTTTGTTACTGTTTTTTATGCCTGGACCATTGCCTAGTCCTGGTTTAGACACATTCTGGGTTCGGCTTGGCTTAGACTTGGTATAAATCTAGATTAGTTATGGATAAATTTAGGTTTCTGGCCATATTCTGTCAAGTATGGCAAAGTAATCTGTCCTAATTATTATTGTACTTTAGTCCCTCCCCTGGCCTCTAAACATCAAATCGCAGTTTGCTGATTACCACTTTGACCAGTTGTAGTCCAATTTTTGGCAGATTTTATGTTGTTGAGAAGAAAACCTAACTACTATTGAACAAGCATTTTAATATGTTTTGACTATTTCTGATTTAGGAAACATAAGATCTGGTTTAGATCTGGTTAAAGCCATGATTTAACCTTATAAAAAGGTACTCTATGAACCACTGCTACAGAGATTACTCACATCATCCAGCTGGTTGTCATCCAGGGTGAAGTCATTCTGTTGCATGGTATGTGCCTCCCCTAGAACACACAGAGAATGGTTCATCAGGAGACAAGCTTTTATGGGAAAAACAAGAAATATGTGACATTTTCTTGTACAAATGGCACCTCAGCTCATTCCACAGTGTACATCCTGCAAGCTAATTAAAAGTTGGAGTTGATTGGTGTTTTCCTTACTTACTTACTACGTGACATGAAACTTAAATTGAACAACTTGCAAGTAAATGAAAACTCTAAATTAAAAGAAAATACCTCACAGACAAAATTATTGTTTATTGGCTGTTTTGTGTGTAGGTATTTGACAAAAGCTCTTGGAGAAGACCAAGGCACTGGACTCCCATTTGTTTCACAATGTAAAAAAAAATCTATCATAAATACAGATGACGACTGAAGTTATCTGGCAAAGATTTGGATCCAGATGCTGATTTAGACTTATATCAAAAAAAGTATTGTCCTTGACCTTACTGATTTGACTGATCATCACATAAGTCAGGTTCCATAACATGACTTATGTGGTTTATATGCAATCAGTATATCTAACTTTTCCATTCATCTTGTGATTCCTAGTAGCCTACCCATAGAACAATACAGTGGCGAGCGGTCAATATAAGCTATAAATGCAGTGCATGCCCAAGCCCTTCAATAAAAATCATTAAAATGTTCGTCTGTCCATGTGTTCTGTTATAATGTATTGTAGTTCTGACGTTTTCGTCTCAAATAGCTGCCT
>JAVQKG010228883.1:0-18047 GCA_036025885.1 Hypseleotris bucephala
CTTTTTAGCGGAGTGCATAGTTGGCAAAGACAAAACACAGTTACATAATTACACAGATAAAACACAAACACATCATGAACAACAAGTGCAAAAAGTGGCCTCAAAAACGTTCAGTTTCAGCGCTTAAATAAATTAAACCACTTTCCAGTCTTTCTGTAGCATATTCCAGGCATATGCTGCAGAGTAAACAAAAGCCCCTTTACCTAAATGAGTACAGGCATATGGGCAGAAAGCTACAAACATCTGCTTCATCTGCAGACAATTAAAACTCAAATCCTTAAACATCGTCAGTGTCTGATTCAAATATTTCACCATCATTCACAACATTTAAAACATACAAACACATTTTAAACTCCAATTAAAGCAGCTTTAGCCCAGGAGGAGAGCCTGTTCACAGGGAGTCCCCTCTCTCACTCTCTGACCATTCTGTTAGCCGCCTGTTGGCCATAGCTCCCAGCTCAGAGCCGCTAGCCTCCACAGATATTTCCTGAGGAAAACATATCACCTCGGGCTACAGCGGTCGGAGACTGTGCTGAGGCAGCAGCAGCACAGCCCACAATCCACCACAGGCCTTAACCTCAGCTCTCTCTAAGACTTCTCCTTCTGCCCATGTTTCACTCCCTGTATTCTCTACCTGGACTTGATAAGCTAATGTTTCCTGTATTTTAAAGATTTTGCATTTGTCTAAGTTGTATTTTATTCAGGAACAAGGAGGCAAAAAATGCAATAAGCTTATATGAATAAATACAACTAATTTAGTAAGAATCCATGTTCTCCTTGAGCCGGTCCCAAGCCTGGATAAATCAGAAAGGGCATGTCAGTTGTAGTGCTTCCGTGTAATAAAACACACACAAATGCAAGGAATGGGAATCAGTGCTTTTGACAAAAACACTACACTGAAGCTTGTTCCATTGTGGGATGTTTTTTCTTTTACCATTCTTTGTTCTGTCAGCGATCCTTGATAAAATATGACAACTATATAAAGTGACCTTACAGGGTGCATCATTGGGGTGTTTTCCCCTTCTTTCCCACAAACTTGACTTTGTATGAACCCAGATAAGGATTCACAAGTCTGATGGCATCTCCATCCTTGAGTCCAAACCAACATCCGTCTTTTTGTAGGTGACACAGAAAAGACCTGTTGACATGTTTTATGAAGGAACAGAGGGTGGGAACTCGGCCATGCAATTGTAAAACTCATGTTAAATGTATTGATAGCATTAACTCCCATTGCCTGTCTGTGTAGCCCTTTACCTCTTCCCATGCAAACTTTTCCAGATTACATGCTATAGAATGCATATACACCTAAAATGTAATATGTAAAACATTTAATAATACATATTTTATACGAGCAACATAGCAAACATTAAAGACAGCGTATCAGGAGAAAGTGGATGCCTCAACATACAAGATAGCCTAGTACAAGAACACAATAATATGGTAGCATAGAACTAAAATGGCTGTCAATATTGCCTGTACTGCAAAATATTATTTTCTTTGTTTTTGTTATTTTCTCAGAGTAAGTGGATGCAGGGACTTTAAATTTAAGACTAGCATCATGTGTCATTTTGTAATTCCAAAATGGCATCTATTTTACTTCAGTTCCAAACTATTCAGTGGCAGTTTGACCCGGGTCTACATTTCGGATCACACCGTCGCCACCGGGGCCAGAGTGAGTCAAGGCAAAGAGGTCCATTACAGCAAGGGGCCTATCTCAGCCCGCGTCAGGACAATCCCACTTAGTATGAAGGATGGCTCTATCTGTCCGCTGTCTCATCCCGCCTGTCCAAATGCCCTTATAGCCACAGCACTACCTGGCCATCGACCGCCTTGATTTGTTGAGATGTGAAGCCAGGAATGATAATTGATTTAATTGAAGTTGATGAATGAGGAGCATTTATAGAGGATGAATCATGAAGTTGGTGACAATCCAGGGAATCATGGGGAAAGTTTATGGGTCAAAAGGCAAAATGGTCTTGTTGTTTGTTTGATAAGTTGCAGCCATGTCTCTGGAAATGTTTTTCATAACAGCATTTCTCAAGCAAGTGAAGTGAAGGATTTGAAAAGTTCCTTTGGATTGTGACAGGAGGATGAATGATGGAATATATAAATGTAGATGCAAAACTAGAAAGCATTCGGATAGTGCATACCTCCGCCAAGGCAGCTAATTTCCCCTATACATTCTTAGAACAAACAAAGAACCCGCTGTGGAACTGGATTAACTTTGCACTCAAAGCTGGGTTTTTGTGAGATTTATAGTTTTACAAACTCACAAAAATCCATCTTGTACTGCTCCCACTGATCCATTTGAATGTCACCACCGGTGTTGCAAATAAATCATGTGGCCATATTGTTGTGAGTAGGTGGGCTTTAGGTTTGCCGACAACAAAACTTTTTTTTACACACCAGCACTATTTTGCAAATGACTGCTGCTAATTATTTTGTTTACTTAGAACTTTCTGTGAGAAGGATGGGGGAAGGGACTTTTAGACAACTATTCATTGCAAACTTGTTAACTGTCAAACTTTGTATTGACTTTGAGTTTTTTGGACCTATGGGGCCAGATTTTGGCTGTGTATTGTATTGGAATACAGATGGCATTCTTTGACAAAATTCTGGAACCGTATGGTGATCCAAATCACCCCAAAATCGGAACAATTGTTCCTTGTGTCAATCAATTGTTTCTTTGTTTTATTCTTTACCTTCCCTGAAAATGACATCCAAATCTGTTCAGTAGTTTATGCGTGAAGTTGCTAACAGACAGTTGGTGCAACAGGAAGGCTGCCCTGAGGTCTTGTTTGATGGAAATGTTCCTACAATGGGGCACAGACCATATGCAGCTGTCAATAATTCTATCAATCACGATATTAACTAAATAAATACACACATCAGATCTCAGGAAAATGTGTTCAAAAGTTAGCATTTTGTTTTATGCTACAACCTTCCATCTACACCCAGCTAGATCACAAAAAATGAATTTATAAACATATATTTTTTATGTCTCACTTACTTCCTGTCTGATGTCAGAGGAAGAGGAAAACTCAATGGGCCATCTGAGACAGATAAGTGATCAGTTTACAGGAAGTGAGTGAATGACTTGTGGAGTTATATGCCGAAGAGTAAAAGTTGAGAAAGTAAAAAAATTGGAACAAAAAATACATCTAAAAATGTCAGATTAAAATAATAGAATGAATAAATAGTGAAAAGAAACATTTTCTGTAGGGTGTGTGCTGCCAAGATCCAATTTCCACATTCTTCCTATCACCACACCTAAATCCTTAATTGTGTGGCCACAGACAAAGTAGAGTTTGGACCACAATGCTCCTCACTGGCCGGAGTTTCGTTTGTCAAAAACCTTGCTGTTTAAATTGGTCGCCGAGGTCTGCAAAATGAGCAAGGAAGAAGAAAGGGAAACAAAACAGAAACCCAGGAAAAAGAAAAAGAGAAACAAATGAGACAAAATCCTATTCGGAATTTGAGCTTGGCGAGTAGCAACTGGCAAAATAAATATGGATGATTCTGCAAATCAAATGGCAACCACACATCAAGGCATTGAAGTTTAATGGAGGGTGAGTGGCGCCTGACAGGCAAACCATGTACAAGCAAAGGTGTTTAACTTGAACATTATTCCTGAAAGCAGACTTTTCTATTCATTTGATTTGGAGCGCTTATTGGTGTGGTGTTGACATAAAAATCAAAGATGTGACCATATAATGCATTTGTAATACCCCAACAGTTTAGAATAAGTCCATAGTATCTTCTCTCATTTCCTTTTACTTAGATTACTGAATGCCATCAATCAACTACATGGCTTTGGAAGTTTATTTTAGCTCTATTTAGGCATAAAGCTCTACCCAGACATATCATATAGTTGAGAATCCGGTGTCTAACAAGTTATTGGAATTAAAAAAGCAGTAATTTTCTGTACACGATAGCTCTGTAACTCTCTCTATCCCAGTAATTATTCCACCGAGGTTGATTGTACTTCTTCTGAAACTCTCCAAATGACCACCAGAAAAATAACAGAGTCTGCGCAAAAAATATCTCAATGTAACCTCACCTTTAACGAAAACAAACAGTTGAAAGTACTGTAGCTCTGCCTTCTGTCTGTGGCATGAGGGCCTGCTAATTGTAGAGGCTAAGTATCCAAAGTTATACAGAGTTTGTGCAAGCCCCACAATGGAAAGAACAATGTGATTTTGTTCATAAGAATCTAAATGTATTCATGTCACCACTCACTGAATTCCATTTATATATATTTGAAGGACATGTATTCCTTCCTCTATTTCATTAGTGAGTTGCCTTCATCTTCCTGTCTTTTGGTGCTAATACAAATATCAGTCAGACCCCTGATGTTTTAGAGCTAAAGATGAGCATAGTGGCTAACTAGAGGCCAGGGCAGGGTTATCAAAATTCCTAGCTCACTCTGAATTTTGTGATTCAGGACAAACATTAAGGTTAATGATTTTAAAGCTTTAAAGCATTGCATTGACCAAATGATTTGCACGATACAATATGTATTCAATTCATTTATGATGGACGGGACAATGTGATGAGCAAAATAAAAAGTATAATCTAACAGCGTGACTCTAGGATGTCAATAAAAACAAAAAGAAAATCCAGGAGGCAGAGGCCAGTGGGCTTCATCGTCCCCACCCTTGGACCACTCCAACACGCAGCCACTGATCAATAAACCTCTATTTTCTCCCCCACACAAGGTTTCCCATTCAATACAGCTGCCACTGGCTTTAAAAACATAGAAGCATGATCCATTTATTATTGGCTGTTACTATGATCTATTTGCTCACCCCACTCTTCCCACCAGCCAACCTCTTTATGTGGCTGCCTATTGGGGAAAGGGGGTCTCTTTATTCCCTTCCCAGGCCTGTCCCGCTTATTGAAAAGCCATCACACGAGCACATCAGTCATCACACAGTGTACTGTATGAATAAGGGAGATATACAGCATATTCAGTGCAAGCCATTGAGGTGCGTTGGTTTTCTAAAGCAATTGTTTTATCAAATAGAAACTGTATTTATATAATTATATAATGTATTTATATGTTCAACAGTTATCCGTGTTAGGGTCTGTTTTACTGTGTGATATTCAGTGTATTTTTTATTTTATTTTGTGGAAACTAAAAATGAAATAATAACTAAAGATGATGTCATTTAAAAAACATTGTTTCAAATAAAACTCTGCAATAACTTTTGCACAATCCAACTTTCCACTGCTGTAAGTCATAATGTGGTGGTAAGAAACTATGCACTTATTGTTGAAAGCATTTTCTGTTGCTGTCAGAGTTGTAAAAAACATATCATAATATGACTGATTGTGTATATGTGTATATGTAGTTGAATTCATTGTTATTTGCTCTGCGTGTTTATTTTCATGTGCTACATAGCCATACTATATAAGATACAGGCCATTCTGAAACATGCTCTGACATGCACACACACTGTGCCAAACCCCAACTGGCTCACCATGTTCTCCAGAGGACCAGGCTGTCAGCTCCTGACCACCACATGCTCGGCTGTACCTGACCACTCCAACTGGAGGTCCTCATTAGTGTGGTCCACAGTATGCCCGGCTTTAATGGGTGCACATAAGTGGACAATGTGAGGTCAGGCCTGAGCACTGTATCCATAAAATAATCATTAAGAATGACCAAAAAAGCCATCTTACCACGATCCTCTAAATACCAGACTCCTACTTTTATGAATCTCAAATAAATAAAACTAATACTGTAAGATAAAAGCTCAATATATGAAATAAACAGTAGGTATAATATAAATCCAACATACTAAAGCACCTAATTAGGTAAAGGTGGGTAACAAGCATAATAGAAACTATATCAAACACTTGCATGACATCTTTAAACTTGCTTACCGCAGAATGTTTTGGCTGGTCAGCACAAAATGACACGGGCCACCATTTTGTCCCAATGATAAATGGTTGGGGCTGACAGGCCACTTCTCTCTCTCACTCCTTTACTCCCTTCTTTCTTGTGCCCTTTCCTCTTCATCCTCCCTGTCCGGCTCTGCATTAAGCCAAAGCCACAATTTGTTTCTTCTGACTGGAGACGGATTCCACCTGGTGAAAGATTTATCGACAGCAACACAAGGTACAACACCTCAAACGCTCCATGACAGCCAAAGACCTAGTGACAAGATTGAAGCACCATTTAAATCTACTGGGGTCCTCCTGGTAAAGGACAAACCCTATATATCTCTTCAACAGAAAAACAGTATGTCCATCTGGAAACCTCAAATTCTCAAAACAGAACTCGACTTTTTTATTTCTTCACTTTTGCACTTTTGCAAGATAAGCCATCTGTGTTACATTTTCGCAGCCTAGAAAGGGGTGAGCTGGGAGTCATTTTCACCCTGGCCAGCATACACCAGCCCATGTCAGGGAGCTGGCTTGAGGTTAGCAGTGACGGAGTTCACAGGTGTAACAGCGCCACCTGAAGCTTGCCACAAAACCACCTCATATGGAGATCATAATTAATCCAGGTCGTACCCAGAGGCGCACTTGGCCTATGGGTGGTCCTCTCCATAGCAAAACATACATAAGAACTGTACAACGATTCATATAGTCTAATTTACAAACAAACGTGATTTAAAAGTATGCAAACGCTTTTACAACTGGGATTCGCAAACAGTTTGGTTCCAACGTTTTTTACTGGAGAGACAGATAAAATTGTAATTGAATACAGCGCCTGGGGTCACATTACCTGATCTTGTTTTAGGCTAATTTGATAGATAGCACCAAGTTGGTTCCATTTAGGCCTACTAAAGTTTAAAGTAGGATTTGTAGTGATCCATATTGGCACATATTTTATTCAGCCTTTGGCTAAACTGCTGATACTGTATTATTGACATTGTACACATATAGTCAAATGTTTGCCAGTTGCCACCATCTGATGCCAATTCATCTATAAATTGTGTTTTGCATGACTTTCTAAAGCAGAGACAAAATAACAAGTGCTTTGCTAACTGCTAATTAGGATATGATAAATGCCCCACTAACTGGCTGGTTAGCTTTGTAATGACAGCTGACTAACTATTGTAGCTAATCAGTAAACAGGCTTCCCTATTCAGTCAGGCAAGGACTGGTCTTATCCTACATGTACCCAGTGGCAAGCTGGCTGTCTGCTGCCCAATAGCTAACTGTGGTCATCTGCCCATATGAATGGACCATCTAATTACAAAAGTGACAATTTAAATAGTTGCAACTGGCAGCTGGCTAAATAAAGGATTCAATACAGGAACAGTTCAGTCCAGTTAAAACAAACTCACATGTCAGCTCAACCAGTGTGTGTCCAAAAATCTGTCAAAAATGTTTTGGCCAGTCTCCTTTTTTCATTCTTTGTGTCAGCTGTAAAATGTTTGTAATGTTTTCATTGTGTACATAGTTTAGTTTTAACATTTAGCATGTGCAGATTGCATATAATGAGGCTAGCTTACTGGCTAAATACCATTTGAGAATTGTGCTTTTTTTGCATATTCCAGTTAAACGTGAGGTTTGCCTGCTGGAGCCTATCCAAACAACTATGGACCTTAGGTGGAGTTGTGAGCTATGGACAGTTAGCTGTAGTGATGAAACACAGAAACAATAACATTCACTCTCACATTCATTATATAGGGGCAAATTGGCTCACCAATTCACCTAACACATAGGCCTACATGTTTTTGGTTGGTATACTTGAAGGCAACATATAATAACACCAGGAGGACATGCAGACTCTACTCTATGAACCCCTTCCTCCTTTTCACATACATGTATGTGCTCTATCAATCACTTAATCTATTTAATTTAATCCAGTTCTCTTGATTTTACACCATTTTGTCCACATTTTATTTTTCAGTCTTACACAGTTGTCAACAGTTGTGTGAGAACCAGGTTGGACCAAAATTCCAAAAGAAGGCCACATATACATTTCCCACACTAAATTCCTTGGGTCAAAAAGAGGAACTGCCTGTAGATAATGTTTCCTCGTTTCTCCATGTCCAAACATTATGGCAAAGTTAATGGTTAGGATCTCTATTTACCCTCCATTAGGTCTATGTGCACACAGCAACACACACAGACCATAATAAACAAGTGACCTGCAAATCAACCACTTCTGTAGGTCCCTCTCTGGTAGGCAAACACACACATGCCCCCACATCACCAAAAAGTATACCTCTAGGCCTGCACAGAGAGGTAAGTAAATACAGCAACACTTCCACCAGAGCGGTTTATCATCAAAGAACAATACCCTCTCGCCCTCTGTATTTTCAGAGCAGTAAAGCAGCTCACTCAGCCATGTCAACTGCCTCTTTTTATAGATCTCCGGGCATCAATTAGACATTATTAAAGTTTCTCAACTGCATAAAACAACATATTGATCAGTGGGGAGGAGTATTCTAACATCATGAAGACCAAATAACGTGACATATCATATATATACATATATTATAATATGTTACCCAATATTCACAATGTGCAAAGAGAAAATTTGGCATCTGCATGTATTTCAATATGGTTTCTGTCCTTGTCCTCGAGCTTCCTACTACGGTCCAAAGACATGCATAAAAATGGTGAAAGTAAAGTATCCTGGTTGCACCCTATCTGAGGCCAATAGTTGTGGATGTGGAACAAGCCGATGAATCAATTAATAAGAATAAACAAACAAACATGATAACACTCAAGGAATGACTTATTTTGTATTACGTAAGAAAATGTGTTTAGATGCTAATAAATTGGTGACATCTTCATGTTTTCTAATCAGCAGTGGAGGTGCTTCTTGGCCGGAGTCTGTCCGATGTCGTGTCATTAGCATGGTGGATGGAGTGGCATGTTTGCAGAAAGGGACAGGGGTTGAATAAAGGCAGAACGCTCTGGTGACTGCACTGTGTGTGTGTGTGTGTGTGTGTGTGTGTGTGTGTTTGGGGTCAGCCAGAGGGGATACGATGTGTCTGTCACAACTGACCGCTCAGCGACCACAGACACCAGTCCACCAGCCACTATAGTATTTGCAATGCAATAAGAGTAAAAGCTGTCCATTTTCTCACATAGTTTTTTTCCGCTAAACAGGCGGTCACAGCCAACCGCACAATGACCCCTGGGTTCACCTCGTGTTAGTGGACAACAGGGCAATGCAGTCAACAATCCAGAGAGTTACTTAGGATTCACCTACTATATGCAAACAGTGTAAGTAAAGCACCACACAGTTTCTCTCCATGTATGCAGATGTGTATGAATGTCCCTTCTGTGACAGACTTTTGTCCCTTTTACTGTGCAATACAGTTAATCAACAGAAAAGCAGAATCACTTAGCGGACAGTTGGAGCATGAATGCCAGCTATCGATCACCTGCTCTTTTACATAATGCCAGACAACTAAACACACCACGTCATACTAACACATTAATACAAGTTGGATGTGTCTTGCCCAAGGACACAACAGCAGCATTAACTGGTAAGAGCAAAATTTGAACTGCCAATGACTGAACCTCATGGAGACAATTGACACATTTAAATTTTTAACAAGCAACAAACAATTTGGAATTCATTTTGGAATAAGTCTGTCACAAGACATTTGTCCAATATAGTATACCTTTTCAGTTTTGCTAGGACCTAAATAAATGTTATTATAAGCCATGACTCACTTAAAGGCAATGCATAGGGAATTGTAGCCTGTGAGAGAACAATGCCATGGCATGACTGGTGCAGCTGTTTTTGGCATTGAAATTCATTTAAAGAAACCTCCACCTGGGATGGGCCTATCCGTTGGAATATCACCTGCCTATTTGGTGTGAGATGTAAATCCCTTTTGTGTCTCATCATGAAAACTACATATTATAAACACAATGCATAGTCCTCCATAAATAGCGTCTCACTATCTAGACCTCACGCTGCGGTTTGTTTAGTTTTCTCTCCACCCGAACACCTGAGACACCATTGTTTGTGGCATTGGCTCTTGAAAACAGAAGCTTATAGGAAGCAATGAACAATGACTGTTGCATGACCTACTAATGGATCTAACAGTGGCTCCGCGGCGGGGCTGTACTTGTGCAAGTGTTAAGATGGCAACAGAGTGAGAAAGAACAACAGGAGTTTATGTGCAGAAATATGGACATCTCAGATCATCATTAGGAAAACATGTGGTCTTTTCAACTTGCTTCTCACAAGGCATTCCCTGTAGAGATGGACATAACCTGAAATGGACTGTAGTGTCTGGTACTTATATTGAGGATCGAAAAAATGCTTTTAAGTTACCCAAATTTGACTCTTTTGGCAGAGCATTTACAATATGTTCAGAAGTTTGAGAAAGAAAAAAAAATGAAAAAAGGAAGTCCGATCCCAAAGCTGCAACCCGCTGAAATGTGGATATAACAATTATATGTCTGCTCCTAAAGAAGGGCTTGGAAAGGCACCAAGACGCAGGCAGATTAATTATCATGTTGGCCGGGTCGAAGTTTGTTGTGAGGATGGCGGAGCGGTTCAGCTTATATGAGTCAGTCACCACAGCGCATATTCTTGGACATTCTCTGAGGCATAATGTTTGTACAAGAAAGAGATGCGTGTGCGTGTGTGTTGAGTGGACTTCCTCACATTCCCCCTGCAAAGCGATCCCATATTTAACATCTAGTACCTGGATTGTTATTGTAACCCTTAATGTCTCTTTTATGTCTACCTTTGTCTTTCTAATTTTTATCTCACAGTAACATAAACTGAATGAAATGTCAAAGGACATCTGCAATTTTCTTCAACAGACCTGTGCTTCAAATAGTTTTCCTCTTTTGTCATTTTCAGAATTACTTGCATTGAATGGCCTGGAAAGGTTTTAGTTCTGCTCATCTGCTGGAATTTCTTTACGGTTTACAGAGAATAACCCATGTGACAGGAAAGAAATATCCAATGCTTTTTTCTGGGGGGAAGAAAGCTTGACTGGTTTAAGATGATAAAGACAACACTTCTCAATTATCATTATTGAAGTTTTGGAGATGACCAAATCCGAACACAAAATATTGAAACATACGGTCTACAACAGTGGTCACTTTATTAGTGAAAAGATATACTGAAAAAGAGGGGCTCTGAGTGTATTTATAATATGTTTGTTTTGTGGCGTTATTTTCTTGTTTTGCATGTGAACATATCAAAGGCTCACTAATATTATCTATGTTCGTCTTGAGCTTGTAAGCAGCAAACATGCACCTTCACTACAGACAAACACACACGCACACACACACTTGTATTTTCACTCAAAAGGCTGATTCTTGTGTTTGATCGTGAGTGGGGTTTATCTTAGAGGCCTGAATGTCAACAGTTGCTGTTGACTGACATACCTGCCTCCTCTGATCCAGTGATTAGACCCCTCAAGAGCACAGGAAACTAGCGTTGAGCAGAGTTGACCCAGGGCATAGAAAGTCAGAGAGACGTATCTTCAAAAAGCAAACTTAATCAGAGTCAGTATCTCTTTTTCAATGCTGACTAAAATGTCCACAGCTTTTCACCCACTCACGTTAGAACTATAGACTCACTTCCCATATATTATCTATTTTATAATGCCTATCATTGCATCAAGCCAATTGCCATGCACACATGTTCAAGACAAACCTAAAAAAAACAGGAATCAGAATGATGAACAAAGGTGATTCAAGTGACTCTGAACATGGTTAAACGTTGGTGCCAGGTGAAACAAAAGTGATGAACTGGAACTGGAATTTTATAGGTTGCATGTCAAAACCCCTTTTTAGATTTTTACGTCACTTTTTAAGTCTTTTATACCCAAGTTAAAACTCCTAATACACTTCAAAGTGCTTCCTGTTTTTTGTTAGAATTAAAAATCAGAAGCACTTTCTCTCTATCTTTCTCTGCTCTGAATGTTTCCTTTCAACCTCATGACATGACTTTGTACCCTTTTCTTGTGCCCCCTTCTACCTCATCCACTCTCCCTGTCTTTGCCTGTCGTCTGTGGGACTGTGCATATACAGGTTAATGATTCCAGCAGTGCTATCTGACCAGAGCAGTTCTTATCAGTCTCTGTGTCATTTTATAACCTAACCTGCGCCCTCCTCCTGCCTCTCTCTCTCATCCACACCACTGTGACTCCGCCCCCATTGCTAGCCCAGAAAAACTGTTATTAACTAGAATAATAATAATAATTTATTTTCTAAATTTCAACCATTGCTTTTTAAAGAAAAACACCTACATACAAATGTCAAACATAAAGAGTGATAGGCCTTAAAACTGCCCAAATTAAAAATGAGGGGTTTGAATTACGCACAGATTTCATAAAATGCAGTTGGCTTGTGAGCATATTTTAAATGATCATATAGCTATAGCCTACTAAACAATATAGCCTAATCGTGTCATTTACATGACGGACCCTCAAACACAATTGCGCCTGTACCAGCCACTAATTGATCCCTGCACTGCCAATTATCGATAACTCCTCAAGATGGTGCATAATGTAGTGTTAAAGGGCGGATTAGTCAAATCAGCCCGAGGCCGCAGCGCTGCTGGTCACTGTAGCAGGATATTTTACAGGTCTCATTCAAAATTAATTCAAAGCTTACACATGCACGTGAGGCAAGCATTCCTGGAAAATATAGGCCTAAGCAAAGTTGAATATGGTACAAATTTTAAAGAAGACTATACGCATGAGAAATAAACCGCACTACTTCACCCTATCTGCCTTTGTGAAATAAGTAGCGTAGGCTATGTTATTGGACGTGAAACAGTTGAATGATACTTTTCATGTGTAGGGCGAGAATCTCAGCATCATGTCTCCTCTCGCTGCGCTTTTAAATAACGACATTTAACAGAGTTTTTTTTCTTTTTACTAAGACAGAAGTGGTTTGATGAGCTGTATTCCGGTCCTGTCTTCTTATTGGACCACGAGCAGCTGATGTCACGCGGCCGCATGCTTACCCTATTGGAGAGAGCGGCGTAAACAAAGCAGCGAGGAGGAGGAGGCGGAGGAGCAGGACCTCTCTCCACATCTCCAAACGGTCCGGGAAACTCAGATAAGCCGACTTTACGTCCAGGAGAGTGCGGCACCGGCTTCCAGCGACTAGCTACTTCTCTGCTAACTGCTAAAAGTCACATTGGCACTTCTATTTTAATGCATGACGAGCTGAGACTCAAAGCGGGAACCACCAACTTAAAGTTAAAGGCGGTCTTTTTTGCTTTTTCGGTGTAGAGTTAGAAAGCGAACTATCCTTTTGGTTTATTTGTACGTCTTACAAAAGTACATTTTTCTGTTAGTCTTTGATTTTGGAAAGAAATCTACAGGACTGCATTGCGAAGTGTGTTATTGCAGACAGAGTGTGTGTCCTACGTCCAGGTGTCCAGTCAGGCGCCGAGCTGCGCGGAGTTTCCAGCTCAGGCCGGCAGCGCTGACATGCTGCCCAAAGTCGAGACTGAATCTCTGGGACACTCTCGATCGTATGGAGAACACGGGCGCATGCCACGGAATATGCAAGGTAAGGAAATTGATTTAAAGTACTGTTTACAAGATTGTTGCCGCTTTACAAAAGTTATGGTAAAAGTTATTCTAAAACAGTCGGCCAACCTGTCTTGACAGATTATTCCCACCGTATTGTCCATGTGGTGGTGACAGATTAGATTTACATCTAATAAATAGGGCTATATTTTACTAAAGCTGTGTGTCTTTTTAAACCTGTGGCCTGTCATCAAACGCAGCTGCCATTTGTTCTCCATGCGTAAAAACGCATTACAGTTTCAACTTTCTGTCAGGGTATAGTTGAACAAAGCTGGGCCCTCAAATTACGTTTTTTGATAATTTTATTCATTTACATGCTTACACTGTCGGAAACACTGTAGCCTACATTCTATTATATTTTTATGTCTATACAATACGGTGATCTGTCCTAATCCAAATGACATGACATTTGGATTTTGAAAGGCCTATTGCCTAAATTCGCAAAAGTTATTCGTAACAAAAATATTTTTATTTAGGAAAAGGCCATGTTTTGAGATCCTTTTAAATTCATAATAATTATAACATTATGAATTCATTTGCTTCTCTTTTCGTTTCTTTCTGTTTTATTTGTTTATTGTTACTTGGTTGAGGTACAGTAACTGCGTTTAATATGGTCTACATAATTATTTTTAACTGTCTTATTAATTGCATTGTAACACGGTGCTATTTTCTTTATTTTATAACTTTATTTCAAGTTTAGTTTCTCGAAGCAGATTTATGCACTTCGGAAATCTTCTCACAACTAAGCCCACATGAAGCCGGATAAATCCACTGGCGTTAGTTCACGTCAATACGTTGTGTTGATCAATTAGCCCGCTCGCTTTATGAGGCTGATAACACACTTAAACTAGACCAGGGCACACCGTTATCTGTCTTTACGCACCGCGGCTAAAACAAGGTAGCTCTGACTTGCGGCGGTGTGGGACATGGAGCGAACAGGTTACAGCAATTCTCTCTGCAAAATATCTGAACAGCCGCACCAAAGCTGGATGGTTTGTTTAAAATTTGTCAGTATTTCTGTACTGCCTACCAAAATGTAAATCCAGATGCAGAACAAACATTATAGCCTAATGGCAAATCTTTATGAAACTTTATGAAAATCCCTTAACCTTAATCCCTAAAATGATGCTCAGAAATCCCCATGCCACGTCCCTTCGCTCAAAACTGCAAAGATGTCTATTTGTTCATATTATTTTATTTTACAAATTGCTTCCTCTGTCCACTGACAACGCTGGACACTTCAAAGCAACGATGGGAAAATAAAGTTTGCTTTGCGGAAAGAGAGGGAGAAGGGAAACGGTGTGGATGTACGCAGTGGAACTTGTTGCTTCAGCTGCAATAGGGGACACGCTAACAAACCAAGAATCACGTCCAATTAAAATCCCAGCGTAGATCACGTCAAATTGAGACGAAAAACCTACAAGGCCTTGGATTAGCGCGCCTGAAATATTTCCACGAGCTGTTTCATCTTGGCTTTTTTTACGATTACAACCATAAACGCTTTTGTAGTAAACGTTGACCTGTCCATTTGCTTTTCGCGGTTATCGCTTCAAAATGCAATATGCTATAGTCTAAGAGTTGAGAAGAGTTTGGCGTGCGTAAAACGAGTTTGACGAGTGTGAAATTTGAAGATACCAAAAAATAGGCTAGTAATCAAGATTTTTGTCCATTTCTAAATATTTTAAAACACATAATTTAGATCATTCTGTCATAATACATGTTTTTTCCACCTTCACTGGTCACGTTTTAAAGTTTTTTTTCTGAGCTCGCCTGCAGAGATAAGGAGTTCTGTGTGTGTCTTCATTTGTCTGTGGGCGGTAACATGTTCTCCTCCAATCCTTTGCTCTAATATCTCTCTATTTCCCCTAGCCAATTCTCGACTTAGATACATGCATATTTATGAGTCTAATTTTTTTTTTTTTTTTTTTTTTTTTTGTGGACAGAGAAGGAAATAAGATACTCTCTTTACATCTTCCTAGTTAAAATAAGGCATTACGTTAAAATATATGTACTCACCTGAGATTTTTCTTAATGAACAAAAGTGCGCTTTGGGGCAGAATATTTCAAACTGACTTTTTGGTGTCTTCGTGTTCTCCGCAGCTTCTCAGTTAAAAATGATGGACTACTCGTATGACGAAGATTTGGACGAGATGTGTCCCGTGTGCGGAGACAAGGTTTCAGGCTACCACTACGGACTTCTGACCTGCGAGAGCTGCAAGGTGAGAGAGCGCACACCGTTACGTGTGGTAGCGTTTTTTCGCCTGTGCGCTTTAGAGTTCAATCAGTGTGTCTAAATTGAGCCACAAAATATTCGTTTGGTCTAACCACCAGAGTGAATACAAAGCATCGAGTTTAAAGTCTCTGTATGTAACACGTTACTATGTCTCATGTGAAACTCGTTTTATTAGCCATCACAGTGATTTCTCAATGAGCTATCTCTCAAGATACCTTAATATTACTGTTTTATTACGACTTAGGCTTTGAGAATTTCAAGCAACTTGGGTTGACAGTAATGTGTATTTGGCAGTTAGAAGTTCTAAATGATGTGTGTAAATGTCAGTTACATTTTGATTGAGACACACAACAGACTTTTATAACAATAGATTTTTAAAATTATATTTCAGAGAGACTAATAGTAAAAACTGTTGATGACTGACACAACCTTTCCTGTTCCGGTCAGGACATTTTCCATGAGATATATCTGCCGTTTTGCAAACATGCTGAGGTCTAAACTACAGCACACACTGCACTGTGTGTTTGTCTAGGTCTGTGTTCAATGTGCTCAACTCATCACAAGTTCATTATAGACTCAGTGAGCTGGTGCTCTTCATAATGAGGCGACACAAAGCCAAACTATTAATCTTTGCTCCATCAACAACTTATTTATCCCACACCTCTTTCCACTGCTCCCCTCAGCGCTGAGCTAATAGCTGTTTTTTTAGTTCCATAAAGCTGTCAGCAGAAAATTAAGCTAAGACAAATGTCTGTGTGTTAACACTATTCAGAGTAAAAATTGCAGCTCGTTGTATTGATGCAGCAGTGCACATTTCTTGCCTATGTGGTCATTATTCAAAGCAGATGTTATAGATTTGATCCCGTATTATGACCTTGAGATGCTAAGCGCTTGCTTGAAGGGAGAGTGGCATCTCTACAGCAGCCTCCGCGCAGCGCCTTGTTAGAGCCAGTGCACATTTCCCGGTGTAGTTAAAGCCCTTGTGCTGGGAGCAAGATGAAGAGGTCGCTTATAAAATGCTGCATATCCCTATTAAAGAATTAATATTATTGATAATTACCTGAAGCTCTTTATTGATTTCTTCTAAAATGCACAGTGTATTTTCAGTAAGTGTCTGATCACCAAGGCTGGATTCATCTATTGATTGTTGACGTGTTCATATAAGCATTAAATATCTGCAATCAGCAAGGCACTGCTACAGATCTGGAGCTGAGAGTGTCCCTTGTGCTCCTGCTTTGATTCCTAGTTTCAGTAAGGGAAAAACTTTTATGTATTTAACAACTATACTCAACAAATCCAAATTTAGATTTAAACTAAACGTCATACGCACATGTTCATTCCTACACAGGAATTGATAACACAAGTGTCTTTATTTTAAACTCTAATGATATGATGGGACACAGAGAAATACACAGACCTTTATAACTGGATTGAATTGGTGCACGCCAGTCTGCAGAGAGCAAACAAGGGACCTCCTCAGACCTGCTAAAAAAACAGGCTGCGACGCACTGGTCATACACAGTCAAGTGTTCTAGGGGTGCATGCAATATGATATTTGTACTATAATGGTAGGGATAGAAGTAAACAGATTTCTAGAGTGAAATTATCATTTGTACAAGCATGAAACGTATTTAGGTGGAGTTCAAGGTTAGTCTGATTTTATTTTAAATATTAATGTATGGGACCTTTCATCCTCCATTTTGATGTATCAGTGAATAGACAATCTTGTATTTTATTCCCTGACCTATTATTTGTGTAGGTTTGTAAAGCACTTCACTCTCCAATTTACTTCAGATATTTATAGAGTGCATGAATAGGAAAATAGAAAAAACTTCTCTTTGAGCCCAGACTATTCCAAAACTGTTCTTTTTTTGCTGTTTTTGATGGATCAGGCGATGCAGATTGTCAATTAAATTTGTGTTGGGTGCAATATTGACAGCCCTTCTTGTTACATTTTTATTTTATTAAAAGACAGGTTTAAGGATTCTCCTCCTAGGTTATGGATCTAGCATACGTTAATACTGCCTTCCCTTCGTTTGATTTTCGCTGCAGCTGCCAATAATTAATTCCATGTTGCAGGTATGAATGTGTGTAATCCCGGAACTGTGAATTATAGATTTAATTTATTGGATTTTGTGGACTTCGGT
This sequence comes from Hypseleotris bucephala, assembly GCA_036025885.1. Taxonomy (NCBI): domain Eukaryota; kingdom Metazoa; phylum Chordata; class Actinopteri; order Gobiiformes; family Eleotridae; genus Hypseleotris; species Hypseleotris bucephala. The sequence goes on from JAVQKG010228883.1 coordinate 17,877, forward strand.
GCTCATATTTTTAAATAATTAAGCAGCAAGTAGAAAAGAGTATTTGCCGGTAAATTCTGAACTCTGTACATGAATACACAATACATAGAGAGGCAAAGGCATTTTTTTATAGAAAATTAAGGCTTATTTGCTAGTCTAAAATGCACTACAAATAGCCAAAAAGTTTCCTCT
>JAVQKG010228916.1:0-12081 GCA_036025885.1 Hypseleotris bucephala
ATATAGCGCTTTTCTAGACACTCAAAGTTGCTTTACAATTTTTCCTGCATTATTCATTCACTCCCAGTCATACTCAGTGGCGGAAGCGTGGCTGCCATTTTGCGCCTACGGTCCCTCCTGACCACTAGTACAGTCACACTAACACATTCATTCGTAGGCAATTTGGGTTAAGTGTCTTGCCCAGGGACACAACGACAGTACACGCTCGGGCGGGGATTCGAACCGGCTACCCTCTAGTTGCAGGGCGAACACCTTACCCACTGTGCCTCTGCCGCCCCGAATGTTGTAATCAAAGGCAACAGAATATTAGCGTGTCAGACCTTTTTTTTGTGAATCTAGTGAATATGGTGGTAGTCAAGCCTGATATACAAGTTGTGTTTTAGCAGGCTTTTAGCGTCATAATAATAACGCATTAGTCTTGTATAGAGCTTTTCTAGACACTCAAGGACCACTACCATTCTGCGCCTATGGCTCCTCCTCACCACCACAGTCATACAGCCATTCTAACACATTTATTCATCTGCAAAGTGTCTTGCCCAGGGACACGACAATATATGCTTGGGTGGGGATTCGAACCGGCCACCCTATGGTTATAGGGCGAACGCTTATCCTACTGTCTTGTGTTTCTGATCAGTTTACTATACACTGATAAACTCTGCTCTTGAAATTGCATACAATCAAGAGACCAGACTAACATCTTTGTATAGAATAGGTAAGAGTTGCAGTTGCACAGGGTAGTGGTAGTCTGGGTTAGGGTGAGGGGGTGTGTGATTTTAGGGTGTGGATGTGTCTTTGATAGTCTGGAGGTTTTGAAGCTTGTGCCATTTGGGAGAAACTGAGCACCTTCACAACCGGGACTGAAGCCTGTCCAACTCACAGCTTTATATAAACACAGCAGTGTACACAAACAACACACAGACGCACACACACAGACGCACACATACACACACACGCACATAAATACACTCACACACGCACACACACACACACATACTCTCACACACACTCATTCATGCAGACTCATACACACAGACTCACACAAACAGAAGTTCACAGCATACACACACAGGTACACACACATTCACAGCATATGCACACACAATCCTTTACACAGGTACACACACACACACACATGTGTATTATGGTATTTTAATACTGGTGTTTATCTGGGGTGTTCCTCTATGGACAGGGGAGTCCGTCTGAGGCGCCCCGGGGGGAAGGACATTTTTAACAAGTCAAAATGTCCCTCTCATCTAAGAATAGACTGTGCTCACAGACCTCGTATGCACATTCATTTAGTCTTTAAGCACTTTGTATTTTTTACATAACCCATGACACTGCAGGGTATTGAAAGAATGTTGTTGAGCAAAATACAATAAAATGGGACGGGTCATCAACTGAAATGTTTTATTCAATAACAAAATACCTATATTGCAATATTTTGGCCTAACTAAACACCTTTTCTGGACACTGAGTGGGAGCTTTTGCTAATGCATCTGGAGCAGCTGAAATAATGACTATAAAGTAGATGTGAAACAGATTTTGTTTGGGTGTCTGCGTGAAAAGAAATTAATAAGTGAAGTGGCCATGTACAGTACATAAGTATGTGGTAGGGAATCAGCATATTTATAATTGCACAGAAATAATATATGGTTTTCACTGCGAGATACAGCCAATGCCTTGTTTGAGGTCTGTGCTCTGTAGTTCATCTGATCATATTGTTGTCTTTCTCTCCTCAGCAAAGGCAGAGGGCCGCTCCTGTGAGTACAATGGGCACATGTACCAAAACGGGGAGAATTTTCGAGCCGGGTGCAAACACCAGTGCACCTGTATCGACGGGGCGGTGGGCTGTGTCCCTCTCTGTCCCAGCCATGTCCCCCTGGCCTCCCCCTCCTGCCCCGCCCCGCAGCTGGTCAAAGTCCCGGGACAGTGCTGTCTGAGTCTGGACTGTCATAAGGGTACCACTGTGGTACCTCCAATTCACCGGAAACCACAGCCTCCTGTCTTCCATCCCTATCCGTTCGTCCCGTATCCGGCTTATCCATACGCCAAGCCCTATCCCAAACCCTATCGCAAGCTGTACCCCTACAAACCCAAGAAGGACAAGGATATGTTTGGGAATGAGCTGCTGGAGGTGGGACGCAAGTGGGAGAAGACTCGGGGACACAATCATCTGGCAGGTAAAGTTTGAGATTTTTGAATAAGGTTAATGATGAAACATGTTTTAACTGCAGTGAAAAAGTTAAGGCGGGGTGGCTGTAGACTAAATGAAACCTCAAGACATCAACTTTGAAAGACAGAGTTCTTTCGTCAGTCAGTGGATCATTTTGTGAGATTTGCCTTTTAACCTAAGTGACTCCACTATGTTATGTCTTCAGATTTGAGTCACTGCACGGATCATGACTTAGAAAAAGTTAACGTTCTTATATTGACATTTTGCCTTTAGTCAGTCAACAAAAGAACTTTTAAGAGTTCCTGATCTGAGAACAAGATGGCGGGGACTCATTTGGATTCAATGAGCTAATCCGGCCACAGTGGCTTCATAGATGCAGCTGGAGCACTCGTGTTTTCCCTGAGAGTGGCGTCTGTTTCCTGCTCTCACTAAAGCATCATGTTGATGTTTGAGGCGCACAAACAGGCCTTGTGTACATGTGCGTTTATATGAGGCTGGGTTTCCACTGGCTCCCTGCACACCCGACAGCACAGGGCTCTGTAATGGGCCTGTGTGCGTCAGTGCTGCTCCACTCAATGAAGTCAGTGTGCTGTCCCGCTCGCTCCCACCGGCCCCTTAGCCCCAATCTGACTTGTGCTGATGCTGCTTCTCCTCCACATGCGTCATCACTTTGTGTGTCGTCTGTTGCAGCCTGGAAGCAGGAGGGGGACCAGTGCGTGGTGCAGACTACGTCCTGGACTCAGTGCTCCAGGAGCTGTGGGATGGGCGTGTCCTCTCGTGTAACCAATGACAACGCTCGGTGCAAACTGATCAAAGAGACGCGACTGTGCAACATTCGGCCATGCAGCTCCCTGTCTATGCCTGTCAAGGTGAGACATGTATGTGACTCATCAAACAATAAACACACACTATGTACACTTCACATTAATACAGGTGCATTCACACTGAAGTAATTCATTTCCAAATAGACTTTAATGTGGACTTGTGTTGTTAGTTACACATCTCTGATGTCTCTGTCTGTCTCTGTCCCACAGAAGCAGAAGGGGCGTAAATGCTCTCGTACTCACAAAGCCCCCGAGCCTCAGCGTCTGTCGTATGCAGGCTGTAGGAGCACCCGTCTGTACAGACCGAACTACTGTGGTGTGTGTCGGGACGGGCGCTGCTGCTCCCCCCGCCGCACTCGCACCGCCTCAGTGTCCTTCTCCTGTCCCGACGGGGAGCGCTTCAACAGGTCTGTCATGTTCATCCAGTCCTGTAAGTGCAGCGACGAGTGCAACCATCTGAATGAGGCTGCTATGCCCCCTCAGAGGTGGCTCTATGGAGACACACACAAGTTCATGGACTAGTCCCAAACCACAACAACCCCAAAGACTCAACCCTAGAGGTCCCCAGTAGAGTGTAGCTGATTCTAGTGTATCCAGGAATAGACCAAGCTCACATCAAAGACCTTTTCTACAAATGTTTGGAGAAGAAAGACTCCTTCTGGACAGAGCCTGGAGGTGTCCCGCTCTAAACTATAACACACACACACCTGTATGTGTGTGTGTTGATGTGGCTGCTGCTGGGGTCCTGTAGTGCACCCCAGTGTGACCCATGGCAGAGACAGACAGGACTGCATCAGCTCTGATCTCTCCGTGGGGTTTGACTGATATTTATTGTGACTATTCGAGCTCTGGGACCGAGCCAGAGGATTGTGACCCCCGGGTCAAAGGTCAGAGGACATGTGTGAGGAAGGACAGGAGAGTTGGACGTGTCTGTGTGCGCATTAGTCCGGGACAGGTCAAAGGTGGTGGACACAGCTGGACTCTGCCTAACTCCGCGACACACTGAGATATTTAGCAGCAGCAGAAGAACAAGTCTGGGATTGTGGCGTCAACGAGTGGAGCGGCTCATTCAAATGACAGTCCTCAGAGCCGGCGTGAGAACTCTGGTCTGGTATAAAGTCAATAACAAAAGTGTCAGAGGTAAACGTGTCATTTGAGAGTGGCAGCTCAGTACTTTGATGATAGTGGGTCTGTAATCTGTACATTCAACATCACTGCTGCTGCTTTACTGCTGTGTTCATGTGACTCATGTCTCAAGCCAGATTTCTGAACTCGATGCACCTTAGAACCGCCTCATTCACACACGCAGCTGTCTGGTGGAGGACTAAGAGGACATCTGCTTATTTGATGTACCATTTATGTTGAAATGCCTTTTTACATGACCTAAACCCTGTTAGCATTTCTTAGACAAGAGTTTTTACTACTACTGTGCTGTATGTAGTGCCTTCAATGCTTTTTTTTAAGTCTTTGTAGATGATTTGCTTCCTATCTGCTGTACAAGGACCCCGACTATTGTAGGTTTACTTTAGCACTGAACGATGCAGAGCAAATCCTATGTGCCATATGGAAGGCTGTATGTCTTGTTTTCCAATTTTTCTACGTCAGAATCTTGTATCAAAACAATGTTCTTTCAGCCATAATTTGACATTTTTAATAAAGAACTGTTCACTCTAATCTGCACACCATGATTTACAGTAACTTTGAATATACACAACTTTAAGAACAAGAGTTTGGTCAATTATTTCACAACAGAATACCAGTGACAAATTATATTTTAATAATACAGTGAAGTTATGACAATTGTATCAAAAATGTGACAATTCAACTAAATTTAGAGGCATTTGGAGGAGTTGCCATGAGCCATAATTGCTTACACCTTAACTACTTCATTACCAACCTTAAGTGTGGGGGACAAAACCGCTATACAAAACTAATTCTGGAAATCTCCCTGAAGCTCTACCTTCATATAATGCAAATGTACCAACAATAGTCTCATCACAGACCACCAACAGTGAAATGGCATTTTATAAAAAGGTTTAATTTCACAGAGCAAAAACAAAAAACAGTAAAAGACTCAATTTAAAAGCGACAACACCTTAGTCGCCAAAAATGGACAATAAAAGTGTTTGGTGGAGCGAGGGGAAGGGGCAGAGCTTTAAGTGAAGTACGTCAACTTCAAAAACACGGGACATCGATGGGACAGGACACTCATCTGGACTGCTCAACTGTAAAGAGAAGGAAACACGAGTGAGGCATTTGAAACATTGTAGACATGTACAACAGCTGAGCATAGGAGTTTATCACTGTCGGGCTAATAGTGCTTTGATTTGAGGAGACCCCCAAATGTTTACTGTTGGTGCCAAGATAACTTTAAGCTCTATTACATGAAGTGAGGGCAATGATAAGCTGACAAAACACCACCGGCTTTAACCCAACACCATTAGACCTGAGGATTACATGTTCACAGTGTTGTGGTGAATCTAATTAGGGATGATACGATATGGAAAAATGAATATTGCATAACACTTTAACCATATTTTGATACAAGTTTAATCAAAGTAGAAATAATTATTAAATATAAACTTGTGTAAAAGGGCTGAATTGTGAAATCCTGATTAACATTGGACATTTAACCATAACGAATTTTCACAGATTTAAATTGAGTATAAATAAATAAATAAAAAATATAAATATATAAATAAAAATTGACATTTCTGATTAAAGACTGTGGCTTTATTACAACGTTAGGGGTGTGCAATATGATGATTGTGATATGGGAAGATCGATCAATTGTGTACATTGTATTGATTTATGCTCTGCTTTTGATTGTCATCTTTATTGTAACAGTGCCATGGTTTATATAAATAAGAATAAGAAAAACTTAAGTATTACAATGAGCATTGACCATTTTACCATCTCGCCCACCCCTCAAAATTGAGAAATTTGCCATATGGACATTGCAATACAATCTAATGCACAATGCTGGACTTACTGTAGGAGGAGATGTCGATTTCGTCGGGTAACTCGGCCACATTGACCTCGAAGCGGTCCTGGACATCGTTGAGGGTCTTGGCGTCGGTCTCGTCCGACACGAAGGTGATGGCCAGACCTTTGGTCCCAAACCTACCAGCACGAGCCACCTGTCACAGCATAGCAGAGAGGACATGACCGTTAGGGATATTTGTGGAAAGTGTTCATGCCACTATTACAGCATATCACGAAAGTCTGGTATATTGGTTATACTGCATTGTGCATAGGGTCAATTATTCCTTCATTAGAATGTCGACAGAGAGTGTCAAGTATTGGTCATTTTTGACAATAAGGCTAGTACAATTTCTTACCCTGTGCAGGTAGGTGTCTGAGTCTTCTGGCATGTCGTAGTTGAAGACTATGTTGACTCGCTCGATGTCCATGCCTCGACCAAACAGGTTAGTGGCCACCAGGATCCTCCTCTGGAAGTCCTTGAACTGCTGGTATCGGGACAGCCTGCACAGAGGGGACAGAGGGGTTACAGATTCAGGCCATGACATAGAAAATCTTAACGGTGCATCTCAAAGCTGTTCACACGCCTCCTAACAGCCTAAAATCCACCTCCAGAGAGACCAAGTGAAAGCACAGATATTAACACAAAGATACGCATTCATTGCCTCCATATTTGTTTGGACTATATAAAAGCGCCCGCAGTTTTGTTTTGACAGCAATCTGTCTCAACTTTTACAACTCAGGCTAAATAAAAGTATGACAAGGTTATTTTCCAACAAGAATCCTTCACCCCTGCCTACCTTCTCCACTGGGATTGCACAAATACCTTGGCATCTCCATTCACCAAAGATTTAAAGTAAAATTTAAAGCCCAATGTTGAAAACCTAAGTTAAACTTCTCCAAATATTGAAGATATCATTTTAATGCTGTATTATGAAAAAAAACAAACACTGTAATTGCGACTCAGAGTTATGCCTGCACAATTAATTGTAAAATACTGCTCACAATAATAAACCTAATGTTACAGAAGGGCAAATACAGTAATACTATTACATTAAATACAAAATTACATTATAAGATGGCCTGGAAAATATGTCAGCTAACTGGAGTTGAATGTACTGTATAAATATCTATGTTACTCTCCAGTCGATGATTAGACTATGTGAATAAACACTTTGAGAAGCAGCTGGTTCCTGGGGCCTCACCTCTCCTCCTGGGCCATGCCTCGGTGGATGGCGATGGCTGGGAAGTTCTGCTCCACCAGAAGCTGAGAGAGGGCGATACAGCGCTGCACCGACTTAACAAAGATCACCACCTACAGGACAGACACGAACATTACTACACTGAACACATGAGACAACACCTAACAAGACTATTTATTTTTTTATATCCAATATATTCTGCATTATGTCATATTAGGGCTGAATGGTTTTTGCGATTTTTAGATTGTAATTAGCTTTGCATGAGTGTACAATTAAGTTCACAGCACATTTTAAACCAGTCAAATTATTAACACTTGAGAGAAGACTAAAATATCAACTGTAAAATCTTTCACAAGAATCATGTGCCTTTCAGAACATATTTGTAGAGGTTAAACCTACAAAATAGGCTGTTCATATATTCTGTTTTGTACCAGGATATTGCCCAAAGAATTTCAGATTTATAATTGTGATATTTATTCAATTTTAATAAATTGTGCAGCCTTAACATGGTGTAAAGTATGGTCCAGTCATTGAAGATACTATATTATAAAAGGCCTTGTCATTACCTGGTTGAACTCAAGCACGTCGAGCAGGTCAAAGAGCTTGCGGTTCTTCTCACTGTCCTTTAGTTTGCAGTAGTACTGTTGAAGACCGTGGAGGGTCAGCTTGGTCTCATCGTCCACAAACACTTCCATGGGCTAAGGGTCAAGACAGAAGAAATAAAATGGAGTGAACTTAAAGCTGAAGTAAATGTAAATCTACTGTGTTTAGCAACAATACAAAATGACACGTTCTGGATTCTTAAATAAGCAGCTAGCATGAAGGTTGTCACAATATATCCACAATGGTACTCACTTATTTATAATTGGGATCATTAAAATAACACATTAGTTGTAAAAGAGATGGACATGCTGATTACTCACATCTTGCATGAACTTGCGACAAACCGGCCTGATCTCTTTACTGAGTGTGGCGCTGAACATCATGACCTGTTTCTCGTGAGGGGTGAGTCTGAAGATGTCTTGTACGTCACGCCTCATGTCTGAAACAAAACATTCATTTAACACAAAACTATTTATCTATGTATCCTATCCATGTCTCCCGTCTCCTCACCGAGCTGCTCTAACATCTTGTCACACTCGTCCAGGACAAAGTGCTTGACGTTCTTGAGGCTGAGGGTCTTGCTGCGGATCAGAGCCAGGATCCTCCCGGGAGTCCCGACCACGATGTGTGGGCAGTTCTTCTTCAGGACGTCCTCGTCGTTCTTGATGGCCAGGCCTCCGAAGAACACGGCCGCCTTCACTGTGGGCATGTATTTGGAAAAGCGCTCGTACTCTTTGCTGATCTGGAAGGCCAGCTCTCGGGTGTGGCACATTACCAACACAGAGACCTACAAGACAACAAAAGGACACTTTCAGCACAAATGAATGACTTAAGTGTCAAGGGATACTGCTGTTAGCTGTTACATGCTTTGCATATGTGCATGGCAGAGTCGACCACATGAATACAGTAGCCCTACTAGCCCAAATTTAAATTAAAAAGCCACAGAAAGTAACATTTGGTAGTAACGTACAACTATGCACACAAGAACACTTTGCATTAGTTAGTATATGTCACGGTTTGACTTGCAAACAAGTAAAAAAGTCAACATCTTGATATGAACCCAACCTTTGTTTACACAACGTTCAGTACAGGTAGTAAAAACAATTTAACGAGGTACTAACCTGGCCATCAACGGGTTCGATCTGTTGAAGTGTAGCTAAGACAAACACAGCCGTCTTTCCCATACCAGACTTGGCCTGGCACAGGATGTCCATCCCCAGGATGGCTTGTGGGATGCACTCGTGCTGGACTGCATTCATAAAGGATAAACACATTAATACTTTCCACAGACAAGAGGACTCCTAATAATTTCTAATTTCCTAATAGAGCATTCATGACTTGTACCTTCAGATGGATGCTCAAAACCACAGTCGATGATGGCCCGGAGCAGCTCTGGTTTGAGCAGAAAGTCTCTGAACCCAGAGCTGTGGATGGACACGTACGAGCCCTTGACCTCCTTCTTGCCGGCGGGAGTGGCGCTCTCGGGGGCTCCCTGGGGCTCCTCGTCTTCCTCGTAATCCAACAGCTCATTGTCGACGTCGTTTTCGGCCATAGTGTCTGTCTGAACCACGGGAGACAAGAGCAGGACGCTTTAACCTTTTGGTCTGTGGTGGGAGTGTCGCCTGTTGCAGTCGCACCTTCCTGAGGGTTTTTCACTTGGAGCTGCTAAATAACCCCTATACCCGGTACTATTCTTTGTCCCCTCTCCGCATTATTCAATTAGACACATTTACATAAGTCTCAAAGGCAGGAGAAATGCTCACTATTCACCATTTGGCCAGAAAAAATGAACAACAAACTCCCTACGCACTTCCATCCATCGCAGTCACCCCATTACAAAGCACCAATGAGCTAACAGCTAACGCTAACTGACAATTCTGTTTGATAAACAAAAAAGCAATACCAACGGCAAAGTTTAAACAATAAAACCACAAAACAGCTTTCCAAATACTGAAAATATACAACCTTGGTCTAACTATGACTAAAACTCACGTCACGTACAGAGGCCGTTTACTACGATACAACTACACTAGAGGGCTATTGTTGCATAACCTATGCTAACAAGTGAAGCTAACCTGCTTTAAACGCCAAACATTAAAGTCACTCAGGTGAATATCTTAATAAACTGATTACAATTTACAACACCAATAAAAGCTGAATACGTATATTAGGAATTAATCAGATTAACGTCAATATTTAGGGTCGAGGAAATACAACAAAAGACCGGTGGAGTGAGTGAGCTAGTTAGCTGCTAATGCTAACTCTGAATCACGGTAAAACAAATAATAACAGATGCGATGTAGTTTATTACTGGTTAAGAATACTTTTAACACGGACGGTAACTGATTAAATCGTGTGTATAATAAGTATGAAACGCACCAAAATGAATTCATTCTTACCTTTATGGTGTCTGAGCTACAAGTCAAGCAGATCCAAACCGCATGGACAGGCCCTAGGTGCAGTTTATACGAGCAACCGGAAGTCCCGCCTTTGCTGAAATGGACGAAGACGATTTGTCGCTTCAGACGTCTAACACAAAAGACGACACGCGATTGGAGAAAAGGAATACCGCAGTCAACAGTGTACAAAAGAAGCGGGATGCAGAACAAACAGGTGATGGATTGGACTACAAGTATAGGAGCCCCTGAGGTACAGTTTTGTTACTGTATGCAGCCAAGTGCAAGTACTCATTTCCAAAAAGGAAATATTGTGATTAATTTTATTATTTATAGCTAAACAAAAACGTATAGTCAACTATTTATTAGGTAATTTCAATAGGAACAGAAGATAAAATGAAAATTCTGTCCCTACTACTATAAATATACCACTAGATGGAGTAGCTGTCCATGCATTACCAATCCCTTGACAGAAAAAAGCTATTATGAAAAAATAAAAACTCTTCTGGCCCTTATAATTAGACAACCATTTTCTCATATTATCAGCACAAAGAGTAGAATATAGAAATCCAAATTCGGTCAGCCTAAAGAGAATTAGGTCATTTGTTTGTGCCATCAGAACAGCCTTAGGCATAAGTAGGCAGTTGCTTAGGCCCCCAAACCTTCAGAGGCCCCATAAATGAAGCCTAAAATAAATGTTACGGAAATTATTTTAACGTAATTTGGTAAATATAGCATTATAAAGCCTATATGCCTTGCCAGTTTTCCTTTTTCTCTGCATGATTAAGCCTTCTGGTTTCCGTGGACTCAAAAATCCAGAGAATATTCAGGCTCCTGACATAAACACTCGATGCGATTCTTAATGGCCACAACCACCAGAGGGCCTTTATTATTGCCTATATATTCTGCAATAAGAATATATATATTTTTAAAAACTATGCTTTCATTTGCTACTACAGACCTTGTTCAAATAAAGTAGGACATTTGTGAATATTTCTTATTCGTTTTTATAAGCAGTTGTAAATCTTGTTTAAGGTCACCAATGTCTAGAGCCAACCCTGTGGAGAAACAGATATTATGTGTGTACATCTTTGCCAATAGATGTCGCCAAAGAGATGCAAAATCACTTTTCCACTCTATTTGAAATGTGAGGAACACTCAAAACCAGTACACAAAAGTCTGTCTTTTAAAATTGAAACATATAACACAACAACAAAAAAAGTTAGTAAACCATATTTTATTCAGATAAAAATATAAATAACTTATCAGGTGTTGATTAAATCATTTAGTGACAAAAGACTTTACAAAAGGCTTGAAGTAAAGCTCTAAAAGTATTTTGGAACTGGCATTTTGCACAGCAGTCTCAAACTTTATTAAATTAGATCAATTGCTGAACCTCACTGCCACACATCTGGAGTTAAAGGTGTAGTCTGTAATTTTCCTAAAAATAAGAAAACGTTAAAAATAAAAAATACAACATGCTTGACTACCTGACTGTGTTCTATGATGTAAAGTAGGTTGTCTGGGACGTAAATAAAACTCTACTCCTATTGGTCAAAGTGGCAACCCACAATCCCTGATCTTCTACAGAGGCCAAGGGAGGGACTAAATAAATAAAATAAAAAGGAATTATCACAGATTACATACTTTAAATCATAGAACAAGATCAGATCAAACATTTGTAGCACTTTGCTTTACAACTTGGTAACAATGTGGTAATAGTGTGGTAATAAACTAGCAATAAACATGAAATAATGTTGTAATTATGGTTCATTTCCAAGTAATTTCTATGTAACTACCAATAATATCCTAACCCTAACCACTGATTACCCATAATTACTTTTTTATTTCATATTATGCTTCTATCTTCTTACCATACTAAATACATTACCATTACCTGT
>JAVQKG010228948.1:0-13377 GCA_036025885.1 Hypseleotris bucephala
TATCATGTCAGTTTGTGTATACAGGTTTTGCCTAGTTCTAATTTGACTGCACTCTGCCCTTGTCAGAGTATCCATGGAAATAAAAAATATGCAGTCTTATTGTATTGTAATACCATTAACTAACATGCAATACATTTACTAAATTAACTAAAATGCGCTTAGAGATAAGATTGAAAAAAAAAAAAGGAGTGAGAATTCCTTTATTAGTCAATTCAGTTGTTTACGTTTAGTGAGTAGTAGCGATACATTCTATATAAACAAGTTTAGTCTTAAAAGACAGCTAACATTTGCTACATTTTCACCATGGTCCTTTATGCCATCACTGACCAAATACAATAGTTCTACACTATAACTAACAAGAAGTCTTCATCCATCTGCAACCTGATCTCAAAGAAAAGGCTTGGTTGGTCAGGACATGGCGTTTAGTCTATATTATCATATGTAACATTTAGTGGAAGTGGAATTTATGGACATTTTCAGCAGCAGTGACGACATGTTCAAAGGTGGCCCTCAATACTTGATTGTCCTTGAAGATGGAGGTATAATTAAGTGTAATAGCTTGACTCATTCATTTCTTTCCTGATTGTGCAGCATGACTCACACCGGCTAAAGGAGTAAATGGCATTTTTGTTGTAATTTCCTCTTCAATGGTTCAAAGGCAATCCTCAGCTGTTAGCATTAATTTGTATTTAAACAGGATAGGACAGGTTATACAAATGCATTAAAAACTTACTGGTTACTTTGTTAGTAAGATTCTGGACCTGATAACATTCTTTTCTAACCTCTGGGATCATCAAGACATTTTGCCCACAGGACATTTTCATAAAACAAAAATCCCGATAGATCAGCAAATTCCAACAATCTGTCGCCAACACCCAGACCATGTTCCAAGACACAGTACATCACCTTTCTAACTTTCTACACTGCTTACACTGCTATTTATATGTTCCTTTTTGTCAGATAATAGTAGGAGATGTTGTTTTAATCTACACCGCTTGCTTTCAACATTGAACATTGCATTGATGTGGTGCGCTATAGCCTATGTGTTAACTTCCATTTGAAAAGGTGAAGCCACTGAGAGGAGATTAACATCTGAAGACACAGATTTTGTCATCATAGCTAACATATTCTTACAAGGGTCATGTTTTTTAGTTGAAAAATAAGTAAAATCTGACAAGAGAAAAAGAAGTCTGTGCTATACCATCTTTGATTTTATTAGATTGGATTGGCGGTTCCTGGTAGCGTCAAGATGCTCAGGAAACCTTGAAAAATATCTGATCATAATGCAAAGATTTCAAAGCCCGGTAAAACACCTCTGCAGACCTCTGGAGAAGGGACACACGCATACACCCACGCTCACACATCCATAGGCACCTACAGGCAAATGCAGATAGACAAACATTAGTGCAGCAGCGCAGCCTAAAACTGTCTCTCTGTGTTGATTTTTCTGGGCTCCTAAATCTGGTTTGGGGGCAGAGACGGTGCCCACTCAATTCTTTTATGCAATGCAGCAGGTTTTTTTTCTGGGGTAGCTAAGACGTACACATCCAGCTCATCTCATGGGCACGGAGCAATCAGGTAAACAACAAGTAGACAGTGAAAAAGGAGCAACGAGACGGTTGAGAATATGCTTCAAGACACAGAAAAGGTGGAAATAATGTGGATGTAACAGTAAAGAAGGTCAGGAGGTAAATATGTGAATTGTAATTGTGCTGCTGTATTACATAATCAACAGTGACACTTAGAAAGGTCTTAACCAATTAGCATTTTACAACTAAAACAATAAGGTGGTTATCATAACTCAATATGCTTGCAATAGAAAGAGCAGGAATTGTGGAGTGACTTTGGTATTAGGTAGTATCAAAAGGAGAATCATATTTTCTATAAACACTGTTTACTAAATTACCAATAAATCTACACCTCAACTGAGACATCCAAATGGCAATAAAATAATTTTCATTATAGTGTAGAATGGCTGTACAATACATTTAATTATTTAATCTGCATAGGGTCAGGCTCTGCTTTATTAGAGACTAAATAGATTAAAAGCGTTCTGACTCATAATAAATCAGAATGCAAAGCAAAGCCAGAATGTCATCTTCTTATAAAAAAAGACAATAAAACTCTGCATATTTTACATAATAAATACCTTATTAAACATACATTTCTACATATAAGTTCTTCCATGCACACTGTAAATTTTATATAAGGTGCAAAAGGTAATTCTCCAGGTCTCCAGAGTGCTAGCAGAGTTAGGACTTCATTTAATCAATAACAACTCCTACAAAATATAAGGTGCAGCCACATCAAAGATCCATGAGCATATAGAGCGCTCTGTGCTGTACATTATCGGTTAAAATGTGGGTGTTTCAACATATTTTTCTGCCTGTTACTGCAGAATAAAGTGAGAAAAAAGATAGCGGTCACTGTCTGTTTGGAAAAAAAACGACCGAATAGCATTCGAGTTATAACATTGCTATAGCTCAGGGGGGAGTTTGCGTTCGAAGCTTTGAGATCTTAGCAAAACCCAATATCAAACAACTCAGGAGTGATGGGAGACAAGCAGACACGGTGAATGAGAAAAGGATAGATAGAAGAGGGAAAACGATCATCTCAAGTTTTTTTTTTTTGTATTGGAGCTAGGGACGACCTTGCTTGTAGAGCGCGGCGCTTCACTGTCTTTTAAGTCCCACACACTCAACTGGCTTCCCTTTGAGGATCAGCCAGAGGGATCAGCGGAGGAGAGGAAAAGAGAGTGATCGGGAAAAATGAGAAAGGAAAGAGACAGATGTGTAAATGGGAAGGATATGGAGAGTAAGATCTAGGAAACCACCAGAGTTTAAAGTTTTTAATGGTGGGAGGGCAGGGTTACGAGGAGATGGTATGAGCTGGGGACAAAATTATAGGACAAGTTGTGATCAAAGGACGCTAAGATAAAAGAGATAGAAAGGACAAAAATAGTAGCCCCGAAAAACACAGGGACTGTGAGATACAGTACATTTGATACTGTCTATAGTTGGAGGGATAATGCATTTTCTATTTTACAGAAAATGCTTTTTTCAATACAGCAGCACTTGTTTTTGTATAATATTGACACGGCAGCTGCTGTCAGAACACATACTACATCTCTACATTGTCTGATTGTACAAATACTTAAACAATGATGATAAAAAAACCATTGTGTTAAGACTAGAGACAGACTGCATAAATTACGCAAATAATTTATCTGAACTTTCTCTCCACACATGAAGCTGTGTGAAAACCTTCAGAATAATCTAAAGCTCTTTTATATAGCTGTCTGTCAAATGTGGTGCAGAAAAAAAAGAGTTAGAAGCATGCTTAAATAAATGCGTTTTCCTCTTCACTAGGGCCTATGCAAAAATAATGGGCACCACAGGCTAACAAGGGTCAGTAAGGACAAAAAAAGCTAACAGATCTCCATAAACATGCGGCAAAAGGCTAACACACATCAGTGTGCTAAATTAAGTAGCATCCGTGAAATAGAAGGAAACACAATGCACTCATGCATGAGCATATAACACACATGCAATTGTTTGTCTTCAAACAATCACAGCCATACATTTTAGCCCTGGGTCATGAATTAACACACTCCCACACAGCTAACCGAAAGGAGCACAAAAGCATATACTGTGGCATATTCATTTAGCGCCTTCATATGCATTATGTGCAAATATAAAGACAATGGCTAGATCAGGCAGAGGATGATAATGGGGCTAAATGGGAGCTTGCATTTTGAGAGACGTTACAACATGAGCCTGAGCTTATGTTGTAACGTCTGTATCTGCCCTCAACCTCCTTCTGTCTGTTCTCCTCACGACACTGGCCAAGCAGCACTGCCTCCAACAACTGCAAAAGTCACTGAGTCTGGTCTGGAGATGCATCAAGGTCACTGTCTCATGCACTCACACAATAAGTACAATTATATTGAGTATATTGAGTATATTACCACCTCAAACCACTGCTTTGGGAGACAGAGCTTAAACCAGAGGGGCCATTAGATCTTATACAGTCAATGCCCTGGCCCTAATGCATAAAAAGATGCAGCTTACAGTGTCTCTAACATAATTATATAAACATGTCTTAGTATGTCCTTAAACCTCGAGGTCTTGAAAATAAATTATGCTGTCTTATTAATACTTTCAAATTATTATTTCTGCGGAGGACTATTTGACATGAGGAAATTCCACAAAACCATTTATGTGTGTGTAGGGGAAATTAGCTGTCCTGGCGGAGGTCTATATTCCCTGGGTGCTTTCTGGTTGAATTGTGTATTTGTGTTGTCAAACAGTACAAATTGTTATACCGACAAATTAAATAAAAGCTGAATAAATTCGTAATGTATGTCAAGCAAGGTATTATGTAGGACATGTCGTAGTCGGTGACCTTTAAATTATTCTGTATAATGTAGAGTGTTAGTTCTGCTGCTGGTGCATAAGGTTGCATTCTTGTCATGTGAATGGGTGAAGGGAATATCCGCTTACACACTGATATATAGAGATAAACCTAGAATAAAGCAGGTCTGAGGAAAGGAAACATTGGATTATAACTGATGACAACAAGAACGGAGTGCACAGAGGACACTACAGGGCCAGACAGAGTGAGGTGGTGGAGGTGGAGAGGGAGGTGCAGAGGTCTTCTAACCTGGTGCGACGGGGCGTTTGCTTGTAAATAAACATCAGCCTAAGATTATTCTAAGCACGAAAGCCCAGACTGAGGGGCCCTGGGGTCAGAGTGGGCCCATACCTGGTGCACACACATAACACACAACTACAAAGAGCTGAGAGCAAATCCTATTCAAATATGGCTTCATGATCATGAACACATAAAAGGAGATCTAAAAACAGATATTCATCCTTACATATAAGCAGCAAAATGTCAAATGAAAACCTAAATTCAGACACACAACAAATCAAATCAGAGTTTTTGGGCAATAGCTTTTTGGAGTTTGAACACGTCTTTGTGCTTTGGTACTTACTGCTCAATGCTTGGAGAGAGATATAGCTTTGGGAAGACCTGTGTGGCCTCTGCATCTTCAAAGCTTACAGAGAGAAGAGCCACATCCTCACCAGGGTCCAAGGTTGTGTCCTGAGGAAGACAAAGGTTAAGATCATGTAGTTACAATAACAATGCAAGGGTTTATTGTGTAATATTGAGTGTTTCAAGTTGACAGTGATGCTAATATTCGCAGGTATGGTCCTTAATTATTTGTACCATTGTGTCATTGGGCAAGGCACTCACCAAGTTAATATAAAATGGGTTAGTGTGAACGTGGCGAAGTGTTTGGTGAGGATCAGATAGACCACTGACATTGATATCAGCAGCCATGTTTCGGTCAGGGCATCCACACTATGTTGTAAAGCACTATACAGTATTTTTTAAAAACCCTAAAGAGATGTGTGAGGTGAAACAAAACCAGGAAAGACACCAGAAGAAACATCTGTTGGGTTTCATGCCACATTAACTTCAACAGCTGTGATCTGAAGCTGAGCTGATGACTGCGAGCACCAATCAAATCAAGTGTAAGACCGACGCAAGGGCCACCCGGAGCTATGTGCTGCAAACTTCATCTGTCTCTCCAAGCTCCTAATTTCTGATTCTGGGATGTTATTCCTCGAGCATGGCTACTTCCCAAGGCACTGTAATTAGCACACTTCCACACCACATCCCAATCTGAGCAATTTCTCAAGCGTTAATCAAATGTCTTACAGATGATTTGAAATCACCCGATTGTTATAATCGCTGCCCAACATAGTGAGAGGAAATGTAACTACCAAACATGATGGACAGAGGCAAGAAGCTACCAGTTAGCAGCAGCAGCTTAGCCTCCCACATGTGCAGGCCTATTAACTAATTGCATTTGTCTGCTTCTCAGAAAATCCAACTGACCACTGGAGACAGAGACGAATGTGTGGGTGGAAAACTTCACTGAGCAAATTTACTTCAAATCAAGTGGAATAATATCTTTTGCATGCAATCTAATGATTCCAATTGCTTTAATTAACGAAGTGCATCTACATTAAAATAAATGAAAAATACAAGGGTTAGTTGAAGTTTAGGTTTACAATATGGCACATAATCATATCATATAGTGTATCCTGAGGCCATTCTAGTGGGTATTGTGGATGAAATATAGATTATTAACATGAAGGAGTTGATGCTTGCTGTTGCAAATGTAGACATTAACAGTCACAACAGAGGCTGTGGCTCTGTGGTCTGTGGCTTGTCACAGCGGATGCACTGGGGTAAAGGCAATAGGAGAAGAAGAGAGACACTGTGGCATCTAAAAGTGTTGCCTGATGGAATCAGCTCACATCAATATAGTGAGCATCAGTAAACAAGTGCTGCCCCATGTCTAAGAGCAGCGCTCAGGGCCTCTCGGCTGACAATGTGGGACAGATAGGAAGAGGCCGACAGAGAGGGGCAAGGCTGGACGAGGGTTTTGGGAAAAGATTGTTTTGCTCCAGTTTGTAGCTGTCAAGTCCCGTTCTCATCTTCAATGTTTATTTAATGGATGTTCTTTTTTTTACTGGGACATAGTAAACAGATGTGAACCAACAGGAAGGTGAGAGGGCCACAGAAGAACACTGCGTTGCAGCGGCCCATGCCTGGACTGGGTCAGACCGAGGGCTCCGAAGAGTGGAGAGTCTTTTTGTGCATGATTCAATCTCGTCCGAGTGGACAGCAAGGAGCTGTCACAAGTCATACTGCATCAGCAAGACAACTGAACAAAAAAAACAAAAAGACTAAAGGCTTTTTTTTTTTTTACTTTTAGCTACTGCCATTGTGGATTAATGCTTTGGGTAAGGAAGCACTGTTGTTTGGATAAAAAAATATTTTGGCTTTTTTTTTTAATATTGGCTCAAGTATATACCTAATTTCCTGATCCAGCTGATGGGCCTGGATTGGCACCAATATCTAATCCAGTTTTGCTATTTGTGAATATCTATTTTTGTGTACAACATATCAACACTAGAACACTGTTTCATAAAAACACCATAGTGTCAAAAACTTAACAGATGTTAAATGTTAGTTAAATTTCTACAGACAGGAAGCTTGGGCAGACATCATAATGGGAAGAAGAGTGACCGTTTGACCCATTTGCCTGAGAAGATCTTTTTCCCCAAACAGTCTTTAAGATCACAGTGCCACATACACACTCAAGATAAATCTTTTTAACTGAATAAACTGGAGGGCAACTTGCTTATGTAAAGATCAGCAAATGACTTACATTATAAAAAAGCCTTGACTCCACGGGCTACAGGCACAGTCTTAATGAACTACTAGACGTTCAGGCCACTACACTCACAAGGGTGTCCTGCAGGGGAGGTGCGGGCACTGAGGCACTATTTACAAGGTAACCCCAGGGCCGGTGATTCAGCTGCTTAAGGACTGGATTTAAGTAAGTGCGGACATCAAGGTTAGAGGGTGCCTGGGAGTTACAGCCTTTCACGTGGCCACTACCACCCTACATCTTTCATAGTCCCTACTCTTGAAGACATTGGCCACACACACACTTTTCCTTATGTCCGTCCTTGTGTGTGCTGCTGCCCCGGCCTGTGGCAACTCCTCAGTGTGGCATGTGACAGGTTGGAGATGTGACAGCTGTCCTTATGCCAGGCCAAGTCTGACCAAAGTCACAACACACACACAAACACACATACAAAGTGATGGGGCTCCACTGCAGGGTTAGTGGAGGAGGTAAGGGCACGCTGTCCGCCTTCTTCACCCAACTTTAAATGTCAGGCCTGGCGTAATGGGGAGGCATGACTGACAGCGGGATTGTGGTGCAAGGACATGTCCAGCTTCTAGGCGAGCGCTGAGTGGCCCTGTGCATATGCTGGACACACAATTGGATGTTCTTACTAGTTTAGGCAACAGGGGGTAAAGGGGAATTATTTTAACCATGGAAATTAAGTTATCTTCCAACAAAAGGAAGTAAAAAGAATCACAATATTAACTAGAACAGCATACCGGTAACCAGTAAATGAAAGCAATAACTGCATAACTGGTAGATCAAAATGCTTTGCTGCAAAGGATAGAAAAAAAACATTAACATTTGAAGTCTGTTCAAGTTCATACCATTTTATTGGTATTAGTTTCCACCAAAAGTGTAGTGAATGGACAGCTGACATACTGAGCTAATGCTTGTCTTAACTTTGACAGACACTTCACGCCATCTCAGCCTAAAGGGAAGGATCACAAGGTCAAGGTGGCAGCTGCCAAAATGTCTCATCGTATGATCTGAAATGTTCTGATTGAGAAAGAGAGCTGAGGATATAGTTCCTAATGATGTACTACTGCTTTTGTTCAAGGGGAGGTCAGAAAGTTGTGGTGCACCGTGGTCTGTCAGAGAAAAGACAATGTTGGGTGGAAGTCTATGAGGACTTTTTATGAAGTCTTTCGTTTTATCTCTGTTTTGATCTCTCGCTGATCTCTCGTGCCATGGTTTTGTTCTGGTGAAAACAGAGCATGACCAATTTTACCATCAGTGATCTTTCTTATTAGTTCAACACAGTAACACACAAGGTGTATAACAAGCATAGAACGTGCAGTCAAATGCATGTAACTGAAAATTAGCTTACAGCTTTATTTCCATTTTCCAACATAGTCTTATAATGCTTCCTTAAAGAAGCTGGGAGCCATGCCAAAAGCATCACTCTGGTTGTAACAATAACTGGCTGGTGACCAATGGTTGTGACAATGAGACAGTTAAGCTCATAATATTTCAGCACGAGTCATATGTGACTATGGCCAAGTGTCAGTGATAGTGTGTCATTGGTGACATGTCATGGTGTGTGTATTTCTCATGTGTGTGAGGCTAGGGCTTGAAGCCACAGCAATGACTCAAGTATGTGTGTTTGTTTAGATGTGGAGAACAGCATGAATGCATCAAGAAATGAATGAACCCAACAAGTCTGAAGTATGTAGAATTAATTGCATGATGACAATGACACAATACAGTAAAGGGACTCCATACTCTGTACAGTACATGATAAGTGATAAGTGAAAAAACAATAACAATTTATCCTAAATCAACTAGCCCATGTCAGTTTGACCTTGGATGAGTAAACTGAAATAGAACAGTCCAGTATATGATATTAATTACCATAGTCTGCTGACTTTGGTAAATTGATCACTAAACTTAATAACTTGTGCCCACACACAGTAACAGCAGTAGTCAAACATATCCATCATAGCTCCATATTGTGATTCTAAAATTACAGTAAGATATAGCATGATGGATGAAAATAATGTATTTCTATTTATTTTGACTATGCTGTTTCTCATAATAGTCTGTATAATTTCTATATGAAGAATGGAGTTAGAAATAAGAAAAAGAGAACATACTGTAATTATTGTTATTCTGAACAGACATTGGTAATTCAAGGGTAAGCAGAGGCCACAGTTCACAAATGAGCACGGACAGGCAACATATAGGGGAGTTTCCCCCGAAGCCATTGTCATGTTAAAACGCCTATAGGAAGACAAAGACATGCAGAGTGACAAGGAAATGAGGGTTAAATGAAAGATGAATAACATGATGTTTAATGTGAGAAAAACAAAAGGGATCAAAAAGGAACATTTGAAGGTGTAAAAGGGAAAAAAACATATAGATAGATGATTTGTAGCGCAGGCGGAAAGTAGGCCAGATGGAAGTAATTCCACAGAGGCGCGTGAGGGGGGCCGGGGGGTCTCTGGAGATGGGAGTATGGGAGGTTTCTGATGCTCCACTGGGGGTACGAGCAGGTGGGTGGGAGCTCTGAGTGGGTGGGTTTAAGATGGGTGCAGTGGGTGAAGAGTGGCAGATTCACAAGAGAGCTGTGACCTTTGATAAGAGAGGTCACACAATGGTCACACAAGAAGCAGCAAGTAGTGGAGTTAGATCTACACTAAATTAATAATTACTGTACTTTAATTTGGCTTAGAGCTGGGGAATACATTGCTTCACTAATTCATATTATTAGTTATTTGGTCATTTATTCGTATATGATGAGGCTAAAAGAAATCCTGTAGAAAAATCAGGAGTTTTAGGCTAGAAAACTAAAAAGTATCTAATAATAAAAAATTTAAAAAAATATGTAATCCATGCAACTGTAAACATAGTGCTTCAGGCTACATGAAAGATACTAAAATATGTAGGTCAATGGGCACCCAGATGAGACATACTCCGTGAATACGTCTTGTTTCTGTCTGTCATGACGAGATGAGGCAACATTATGACTCAGTTACAGCAAGTAATATGTTGTTTATCATATGCAAACAATTATCAATTCACCCGCGTCATAGGCAGTCTGTGGCATTAGTCACTGCATATGGTCCACACCTAACAGGGCCAAATGTTGTCATCATCAATGGGATGCTACTGTTTCCAGCAAAATTCTTACTTCTGAAGAAAGATTATTACAAAAAAAATATAAAAGAGAGTAGGAGACACAGGGCTGTCCAAGGAATAAAAGGTCAAAGGGTGCACGTTTCTTTTGCTGCTAACCACCTCATCATGCGAAGCCACTAGTCATGTGTCACAACACAAACTGATGGAGGATGCCTGACTCCAGCACCTCAGGCCACGACCTTTCTGACAGCCCGCCTGTCACTGTGGCACCAAGGGTTGTTCTTGTGAATGTCGGCTCTTTGGATAGGAGCGTACGGAGGGTAAGTCTACAAATATAATAAAACTCTTCTACTTCTGTGCATCTACAAAATAAAAATAAAAAAAACAGCATCATATATCTATTCACATTAGGTTGCAGGTGACTGAAGCCTATTCCAAAAACCATGAATCCTAGGCAGGATACAGCCAGGACAATAGACAGTTAGTTGCAGGCCTGACACAGAGTCATAAATTGACAACCGTTCACTACAGTAATTTAGAGTGACCACTTAGGCAAGATTTTTGTAATGGTTGAAGGAAGCTGAGAAAACCACAAGGACCTGCAAACTTTGAACCCATTCATTATGCACACTAAAATTATTGGCAAGTATTTGTTTCGTGGAGGTAATATATTAAATAGTAATGTTAAAATGCTGGTTTTACTGGGTACATGTAGAGAATACAAAAGTGAATGCACCCAAGTGACCATTGTTTGGCCAGGGTGACAGACAGACTCAAACTATGTTTACATACCATTCCTACACCCACACATGTTCATTACCAGCCCATTGTTCAGAGTAGAAATACCAAAAAGTCAAGTGTATGGATGTTACATAGGCCAAGAACATGTGTCAGTGGAAATGCTATTGATAGCCGGGTTAACCAAAAAACCTCTGACAGGCGGTTGCAACCTGGCCACATTATTATGTCAAGTCCTGCCTGCTTTTCCTGCCAGAGCTGCCCTGCCCTGACAGGTGCAACCAAAACCACAGAGTGACACAGGCAGCCAGCACAAGCCCACGCACTGAACTGTGACTTATGGTATAAATAACAGTATAAGATTGCATATTCTCGTCTGATAGGTGGACCTTTAAGACACAATACTATCTCTAGCTGAACTGTTTGGCCACCTTCAGAGAATAAAAATCATCTGAGCGTGACTCAGCAGTTGGGTGCCAATGGTAATGATTATGTCATAACCAGAAGACTAATGTCAAATATTTACATTTGGCTCTGTGTGTGTTTTAGGGTGTGGGCACGGCCAGCCGCAAATTGATATTTACAAGAACGCGGATCAAGTACTTTTAGGTTTCTATGGCACTTCTATTTTTAAAGTATTGCTGGATCTATGTAGGATTTAGGTGTTCTGGGTAATTTCAAACTTCATTTATGTAGGCCACAAAGTGAACCTATTACTGTATATTGTATTATTTAGGGCTTGTACCTAACCTTAGTTTCAACAATCAAATTCAAGCACCTTTCAACTGGACTAACCTATACATTTACATCTGCAAGACATAACGAGATTTTTACACCTTGTGATAGTAAACCGCAAACTATTCAGTCAAATATATGTTATCAAATTAATATGGGTACAACTTCAAGGACTTTTAAGTCATTAATCCAAAATTCCAGCATGTTTCAACCCTTAAAAACACAACGTGAATTAAGGATCACATGAAGCCATACCCTGTATTCTAATATGCAAGATGGATTTTTGGATTCAAAAATGATTTTTGTGAATGGTCAGTACCCATGCAGTATAAATGCCCTAAAATACACGTTGATATTTATAAAACCAAACTGTACTGAATGAGTAACCAATTGTAGCATGCTAATGTATAATGAGATTAGAAATGAGTAATTACATTTAATGAATAATCTTGTGAGCAACAAATGAATAGCAGCTGCTGAACGATTTTACAAACATCTATCGACGTGAGCAGTTCTGAAGGTCACCAGTTGTTCTTAAAAGTTAAGCAAGTATGTTCTGCTTTTTTGTGACGCAATTATGACACAAACGGGGTGTCCAATGATGCTGACAAATAATTGGATAGGAGAATGCACTTGCTGAACACTTTATTAGGTAGACCCTGTACCTAATGGGCATTTCTTTCTAACCAGCATCAGCACAGTATTTCTTAGCCTGGCCTGCCATGCCTAATGCTTTCTTATGGAAAGCAAAAGGGCATGGAAATAGTCCAGTGACTCCTCCCCCTGAGCGCGTCATACCGGGCCAATCAGCACAGTGCACCGTTTCTCCTCCAAACGAATAAAGATTAAAAAAAAACAAACAAACAAACAAACAGAAAAAAACATAAACAAATATGGCGGCGGGTCAGAGCAACAGTTTAATACGTCTCTCTTGTCTTTTTAAAATGATCTAAATATGTCACAAGAAGAAGCTACAGCCTCGCGCTACACTGTCGCCACCTCCACTTTCTATCATTTGGCGCCGGTTAACCCCGCCCTGTTTGTGCTCTCTATGGCAGCATTTCCAAACTAGTCGTCTGGATAGAATTGACAGAGGACAAGTCTGGTAAGCCAGGCTAAGTATTTCTGGCCATAGAACTGGATCTCATTGGATATTTCATCTGATGCTTTTAACTTCGCATTTTCAGTTTGCTGCAATGTGATGAACTAAATTGTTTGTCCGTCTGTTATTTGTCTGTTTGGTAGCAGTAGACAAATTGATGTATCTAATAAAGTGACCATTAAGATTTATATATAGAACAGGTGCTTTTTGAGGGAGGCCTTTGACTTCGGTTGCATACACCAATAATAATATAACTTTCAATTATCCTCAAAGACAGCTTGTTTACACGGCAGTATACAGATGTGCTTTGATTTGACCATTACGGAGGACTGTGTTGTACAGTTTCGTGACAATCTGTAGAACGGGTAAAGATGAAAGCTACAATAATAACAAAAGTAACTTTGCCCAGACAGCCTTTTAACTTTCTGCTTGTCTGATGCTTTCTTAG
>JAVQKG010228976.1:0-16723 GCA_036025885.1 Hypseleotris bucephala
TTTCCTCATTTAGTCAGGTACTTGTTGAAAATACAGGAACTCTTTCTCCAGAATAGAATTTGTATCAAAATATTGCAATAATATGAATATCACAATTTTGAACGTAGAATATCACATCATGTTTTTCACATATCATGCAGCCCTAGTTCATTCCATTTTTTCGATGCACTTTTCATTTACCCAATTTCTGCTATTTTGGCTCATTAAAGGTAGAGCTTTCTGTCATGCTATACAGTTTTTTTTTCTCAACATTTCCAGAGTGGCATTTTGTTTCATTAATGCACATTTGATTACTGACCTTCTCAAGAGTAGAAAACACCCAGATTTCACATTTCTTGAACACAGAAAAACCTCCCATTGCTACTACTTTCAGTTGATTGCATTGGTTGCTGTAGTATTTTCCATGCAGCAAATTCATGATGTGTACTGAATATAGGTTATCAAGTCCATATCAATCCAGCTCAAGTGTTCATATTTTGCTGGTTATCTGATAGAGAGAAGGCGGAATAAAACAGACCTTTAGTAAGTCCAAATTTTAGATAAACTCCTTTTTATAGAGAATTTTAAGTTTAAACCAAGTCATTCCCTCTACACCCGCAGGATGCAATGCCGGCCGCCCCGATAGCATCCACCATCTATTTTATATATTTCTTTGCTTATTCTTATTTTTCAATTTGGTGGCTGGGAAAAGGTCAGGATTAGTTATCGACGTGGCAGTGTCGAAGCCTGAGATGGGGAAACCGCAGCGACTGCAGTGGGTATACCCTAAAGCCATTTTGCTCAGAACCAGCCAATCTGTGTGTATCTTTGAACAACTGCAAATATGTCATACCAGTCTCACTTTGTTACTCATATAACACTAATGATAGGATTGAATAAAGGTTGTGTTTCTGGAGCCCAGTTAGAGTGAGCCTTAGGCAATGTATTAATTTGGAAGATGGCCATATTGTCTGAGCGGACATACACAGAAACAATTCACTTGATTATTTGTTCAGTTTAGATTCACCAGTTCACTTGTTTTGACTATGGGGTAGAAACTGTAGTTGAGGATTGCACCATGAACCTCCTTCAGCACCAAATGTTACAGGGAAGTTGACAAATTAGCTTATTTGAAGACTAAATATGGGGTCACACGTTATTGTACACTCATTAAGTACAATGTACTTACATGGTTAAGGTAAAGGTTGTGGTTAAGGTTAGTGTTAGTGTTAGGTTCAATGTAGTTACATGTTATCACATTTTGCTACACAGTGTATTATTGTACTTAATGAGGTAGATACAATGGTTAAGGGATAATGTCAAATAAAGTGTTACCAAATATTGTTTTTATAATGCAGACGTGTATACAACTTTTTAAAAAGTGGTAAGTTTGGATATAAAGTTAGATCCCTACAATCCGACAAACAGCGAACCACTACTGTAATATTTTGCGGTATTCCACCTGGCATCGTCCTCACTCCTCTAACGTTTCCCAATTATCCTCAAAGGCCGCTGTTGTACAATCGCAATCAGACAACACACACTCTGCCATTAGTCAGTCGTTTCCTTAAGTGCCAGGGTCCATTCATCCAAACTGATTGCATTCTTTAGCATCCAACTTTCCGACGCTCCATTCCCGACGCTCCCAAAGTGATTCCCAGTGAGATCGGCTGCTGTCTTCCACTTCCAGAACCATGAAATGATGATTGAGGATCGGGGTCTCTTCACCCATCCGTCTTTATCTCCCCCTCTTTCGCCCCAGCTCCAGTTGTGGTCACTCTTTGACGGTGACAGATGTTCCCGTTCGTACCCCCTCCCGAAGTCATTTGAGCCCTGCCCTCCACCTGCAGCAGGGGGCCCAAGGAGAGGGGCGTATACAGGTCAGAGGTCAGGGAGTGATGGAAGGATGGTAGTATGACTGGGTTTAAGAAAGGACAAGCAGAAAGAGGGAGGGGCAAAAACAGTCCTGGTTTAGATCTGGTTTAGACCTGCAATCCTGGTTTCAGTTTATTCGTGGTTTGTTTAGACTGGGTTTTGTCTTAATTTAGACCCAAATTAAGTTTGGACTCGGTTTAGTCCGGATTTAGACCTGGTTTTGTTCTGGTTTACGTTTTTATTGCTTGATTCCTGCTTTAGTCTCTGGTTCGACCTGGTTTTGGACTAATTTAAACCAAATTTAATTCTGGTTTACACCTGATCTAGTCCTGGTTTAATCTTGATTTAATTTTAGTTAGATCCTGGTTTAGACCTAATTTATTGTGGAGATAGTCCTGGTTTAAACCCGATTTAGTTCTAAACCTAGTTCAGTCCTGGTTTAGCGCTATAGTCCAGGTTTATTATTATTTATTAATGATTTATTCCTGCTTTAGACCAGTTTGTTCCTGATTCAGTAATTTTGAAATATGATGATGTGAAGTTAACTAATGCTTATTTCCACATGCTTTATTTTTCCCTTCCTTTAACAGACTTTGAGCCACTATAGTTCTGCGATTTGTTTCATGTCACCAATTTATTTTTGAAGAGCGCGTTGCATTATTTAGACGATGCTTATCTCACGTTTAAAATCACTATCTCTTTGCGTCTGGCTCAGAATTGCCGTCTGGTATCTCGTGTGCTCATCAAGGCGTCTCATTTATTAAACCAAAGAAGGAATTCAGCGGAGGAAGATATGCGCCAATGATTAGACGCTCAAAAATTGTGATGCTATCTGTCTGCAATTGGTTTTCCTTCATCTCTCGCTAGGCACGAGATCTTTAAAAGACATTAGCCACATACTGTAAGAAATAAATCAAACAAATGGATTAGTGGGGCTAAATAGTTGTCAGGAGCCTCACATGGGATTATGAAGACAGATCTGCCTATTCTGGAGGCAATCAGGTATGGGACTTATCATAACAGAAATTAGGAGCCAGACCCATTTTTTATTCCACAACCCAAGGCTAGATTTCCATAAAAACTAATGGCCAAGTATATTATTCAACTACGCTGACTTATGTGCTGGCTGCCCTGTATTTTAAATATACATAGATATATAATGCCAAAATTGCCCAAGATGAATGTAGGGCTGCATTCGGAGATAAGGTAGAGGAGTAATTTGAAACACTATGTCATTATTGTGCATTGGGCTACACACACCACCATTCGGACCAGGAAATAGCGGACAGTTTGCAAGATGGGAATGTTTGTGCGCACATATTTAGCCGGCCATGAATAGATGTATATGTGTTTTATAACAGCTGCGGTGTCTCTGCTTCTCATCAGTTGATAGATGTATTTCAGTGTGTCACCGGAATGGAAGAGCCATGTGGCCAAACAGAGGTGAAGGATAGAGGTTTAGCTGAGGTGAAAGAATTTGACAATGCTCTAAAAGAAAGTTAAAAGTTAGGCATCCTTAAGTTTTCTTTGCATGTCTGTGTGGAAATTGAATCAATCTGTCTCACAGGTTTCTACTACTTTTTCTCGTTAAAGGAGCCCTATTATGCTAATTTGACATTTCTGAGTTTCATTTTTCAATGTTGTTTCACTGTCGAAATCATATCTGGAGTTA
Source organism: Hypseleotris bucephala (assembly GCA_036025885.1). NCBI lineage: Eukaryota > Metazoa > Chordata > Actinopteri > Gobiiformes > Eleotridae > Hypseleotris > Hypseleotris bucephala. The sequence continues at coordinate 3,527 of JAVQKG010228976.1, forward strand.
TATATTTTTTATTTATTTTAGGAGCCAATAAAAAAAAATGTATGCAGCTCAAAAGACTGATCAGTTTCATCCTTCTACAAAACTAAGAAACTCAACCTTGCTATTCTGCTCCTCTATTTGCATAGAAGTTGTGAAGTGGGTGTGGCCAATAGGGGGAGAGAGGGGGCCTTAAAGGGGCATTCACTTAATCTAATCTTTTTCACAGAGACTTACACAGCACTAAAACAGAAGATACAATATACGTCAAGTAATGAAACCTGATATGCTATCCTCGATAATCCAAAAATGTTGCAAAAGGCAACTCCAAGATTTGTATATTTACCTTACCACTTTGTACAGCACTGCCTATTTACGAGAGAAGAACTTGTCGCCAGATCCCTGACAACTGAGTAGGTGGAAGACTGTTGGCAAGTGAAAATGTCATCAAATGCTAAACTTCGCCCACACTTGGATATAGTGGTGGCGATGATGGTAGAAGTGAGGGATAGGTAAGGAGTGTTGGGGGGTAGGTGGGCGCAGCAAGCCAAAGGCCATTAAAAATCTGCGATCATTTATTTCCACTCGCTCGTCTAATCCATCTCACGAGGGAATGGTTCTGTCCTTATCCACCCAAGGCTACCAATCTATTCTGCTGTCTGTCTTTATGCATCAGAATGAACCGCTGAAATAGTCAGACATGCTCTTGTTCCATTTTACCCCTTTCTTCTCCATATAATCGCTGTCTCTTCCGGGATCAACCCACTTTCTGGTTTATGTACGCATGTCCAATCCTTGCCTGAAAAATAACTGCCACTTCTGATTTGCAAGTTTTGTTTTTGAATATACAGTTATAAAAGGTTGAAAATATGCATGCGTGGTGTGGATTTGGTTCAACACCTGTTCCCAGGGTCTTCTGTATCACTCTAGTTAGCTCATGAGTCTTCCTGGGCTTAGTATGAAGAGACAGAAAGATGTGAGCATACGGGTCCTTCAAAAATATAGGTGGACCCTTGAAAGCAAAGTAATAACAAAGAAAACAAACAAGATAAATTGCTTATTACATTTGTTCAAACCTGCCTAAAACATTTGCACAATATTGTAATAAACTTGCAAGCAGCATCAACAACGAGTTTGTCAGTGGCAATTTAAGTTATTGTGAGCAAGGTTTATGCATATTCCAAGAAGCTGTCGGATACAGTTTGGAATCACATCAGGAAACCCATTTGTCACAATGTACTTACATTTCTCTTTTTTGCCAACCCCAGAAGCAGTGTTTATTTTAGCTTTGATGGATTTGTTTTGCTCAAAGAATAGATAAAAGTGAGTTGGTAGAGTCCTATTTTGTCTATAACCTTGTATTTTGGGAGAAGATATGAATGAGCAGTCTGAAGCATCCAGCTCATCATTCAATGCCTCAGTTAGTTGTTGAAAAGTCGAAGAAAATAAAAAAGTAGGGCCGCCAAAAAAATCCAAGGTCCAATTCTCCATCGGGATAAGTCCCCAAGGTTAGCTCCACCATTGCGCTGTCACATCAAGAAATAAAAAACTCCCACAATGCAAAGCACTAATGGCTGCAACAAAATTCTACAAAACACTGAGTGAATATTTATAGACTATTAATATCCTATATGGGTAAACAACTAGTGTGTAGAAATACCGGGGGATGGGTTGAAATCATTCTATGTCTCTATTAGAAAATGAGGAACACCTTTATCAAGTTTAGCCCTGGTTAAAACTGCAGTCTGGAGGTTAATCTAGTAGTTATGATTTACTTTCGTCCCTTCCTGGCCTCTGAAGCAACATAAAGTCAGACTTTATGTGGGCAGCCATACCACTCAAAAACTAGACTATATAATAATGTTGGTCTAACTCTGATTTGATTTTGCTATAGAGGCTGGACTACAGCTTTTAAGTCCTAATTTTGATCTATCTTAGTCCTTGTTACAACCTGGCTTAGACCTGGCCTTATTCTTGTTTATATCTGTTCTAGTTATGATTTAGACCTGGTTAATACTGGCTCAAACCTTCCCAAGGCTAGATAAATGACATAATACTTGGGACCTGTAAAGGGGAGTTCATCTGCCAGGTATCCCAGACGGAGAGGTCCGTGAACCTGGCCCGACCAAAATCTAGTGACATAATTGGTGTAATCATGTGATGAATGGCCTTTGCTTAATTTTTTTTCTATCTTCCTCATCATCTGCAAGCTTCAGCAATTTTAGACCAACGGTAAAACCAAGCCACAGTTCGCCAGCCGTTTTCATACAATATATTCAAGCTGGGACCAGACCGGGCCAATGTTAAATATGTACAATTGGGCACGTAATTAGATTAATAAGGGCTAAATGAGCAGTCAGGGCAGGATCTCAAAGCCTTAAAATCTTTCATCCTTGGAGAGTCTGGACTTAAACACATTACTGTATCTTTTGAAAGTTTCAATATGAGCTAAAAAAGTATAACATTTTTTCACGTAGTGTTTCTTGTGCCTCGGTTGAGTCCAATTCCCCTCTCGCTCATCTCTCTGTTCACCAGACTAAAAAAAGAGATCTTCAATGCCGGTAATAATGAGGCAAAACTTGTGAAGCTCTGCAAAAAAGCAAATGGAATAAGCTAATAAAAAGACAGATAGGATTACTTAGCTTTAGTCTTGGTATTGGCTGCAAGTTTGGTTTGGCGGTATGGGAGTTTGTAGCTTTGATATTCACATTAGGAAAAGTTTTTCAAGTTCAAGTAACAACAAAGCTTTTACCTTATTTTGCAACTAAAAGATCATGGGACTAATACTGGAGTGTCTTCGCGTTATTATAGTTTGGTCTCTCCAGCTTTCAAACAAATGAATAAAAGTGAGCTGGTGCCTTGTGACCTACAATAAGGCAGAGGGGATTGCAAAATAGACAGAATGTTGGCAGTTCAATTCCTACTCAGTAGATACTGCAGTTGTGTTCTTGAGCAGGACATTTCACCCACCTTGCCCTTATGTTTGGTGATAGGCAAGATATGACTCCAATCAATTTATATTGTTGATGGGTTAATATTTTTTCCAATATATTCTAAAGCGTGGATCTGATATAAACTATGAATCGACTTCTTTACACCAAAAATGGTCAAATATACTATATTCAGGTACTATTCCCAATTTCCATCTAGTGATTTTTTGCAAGACTCAAGTTAAGGCCACTCTGCTTATAAATGTCGGTTGTGGTCAGCACATAAAAGCCCCACTTTTCAGGTTAACTGTTCCTTTGTGTTTTTTATGATTGAAAGCAGCATCTCTGATCAAAACTTCTTGCAAAAACCATGGACTTAAATTATCATCATATTGCCAATGGTAGGAAAGACTATATTGAACTATTTCACCTCCATTAAACCTGCAAATTGGTTGCAGGCCATTTCTTTTTTCTCCAAACATCAGAACTTTGGAGCAGAAGTTTTGTAGCCGCAGAGAGGGCTTTCCTTCACAAGGATCGCACATTTTAATTTATACTTACTCTACTGATTTGATAGTGGAGGAAGTTGAAATTGGGGTTATATTGTGGTCACATATATGAGCCCAGCATGAATTGTTTTGAAGATATATATATTATATATATATTTATATTCCACCTCCGCAAGAAGACTGTCTGTGCCCTATAGTGGTGAACGAGTACAATGGGACAAATAGAGCTTTTTAACAGGCTTCAGAAACATGAAAGTACAGTATTAGGGCTAGGGGCTCCTTGGGGGGTCTTAAATGCAAAAACAATATACATTTCAAGTGTGTAAAAGTGTGTGTGCTGTGGGTGTGGGTCAATATCATCAAAGGCACCTCATACTTCAACACATTTTCCTTGGTTTTTCCTCCTTCTTCTGACCTGACATGGATTAATTACAGTGGCACACAATTTACACCCTGCTGGAACTGTGGCAAGGAATAAAGAATGGTTGAAATGTGAGCGCGATGACAGGGTGTTAGAATGCTGAATTGCTCTGTGCTGCATGTGCCTCTATTGGCTTTATAGGCAGCATGTTTACAAGAGCCCCAGCTCAGCGGTGAACTCCCATGCCTTAAAGTGACAAAGCACCCTCACTTAGATCAAGATAGTCGTCATTTTTATGGGCTGCATAGGATCTGCTCCATTTTTGTCTTTCGCAGTCTGCCACTCCATCACGTCAGGCCCCATATAGGAATCACATATGCCTCTTTAGGTTTTCCACTGCCACTGAAATCTGACAGGACACAGACATGTCACATGTGACATATCCAGACCACATCATAAATATGTGCTTATAAAACACACGCCCTATTGGTACAGCATCAGTAGCAGATACTCGAGTGAGCCGGCGTTGCCAAAGAGGTGTCAGCAACAACTGGCATCACAGGGCGTCCTGCCAGCCGCCTGGACGCCTTGTCTATGAATGGTCCTTTTGTCAAAGGTGGCACTGAAGACACTTGAGAGGGCCGCAATTAACACCACCTAAAATTAGATCATATGACCCTTTGCATCTGGCATGGAAAAAATGCCAACAATTAAGTTTGAAACTAGATATAATGTTCTTGTAGAAATAGAATATTTATTATTTTATAAGACTCAGTGGAAAACAGTGTAAACTGGGACATTCATGTTAAAGGTCACCATACCAAGAGCCAGGGGAGCACAGAGACCATTTGGGGTTAACTAGGTGGGAGCAAGATAAGGGAAGCCATCTTGGCTCAAAGTGGCCTGTGGATCAATGTACTAAAAGGCAGAGGCAAAGGTCAGACTGCTCAGTGGCAGCTCAGGGATGTACCGTGACAGCCACCAGGAGGAAGGAACAACCACACAGCATGGCAAATGTTTACTCCAAAACAATACACTGCTTCTCCTGGAACAAAAAAAAAGTCTCAATTCTGAATTCTATGTTTTTTTAAATATTCCACATCCTCACCAGAATCTAAGACAGCAGTCAGCATTACTAATGTATTATTCGCAACACCTGCAACTTCTCTAGATTGGCAGGATTGGCAAAGATGCACTTGAATGTTAAGTACTACAGCACTATGAGATAACTTTTCCTTTTCATTTAAGAGATCAAAAGTCTCACAAACCTTATTCTAGAATCTGTGTCCATGTTTGGCAGCAGTGAGCATTTTTAGCCATAAGGCATAAACAAGATGTCCACTAATTTCAAATGCAGGAAGGCCTCCACACATGTATTCAGATTGACAGCGCAGTTGAAAGCATGTCTATTGGATTAAAAGGGCTGGAGATGATGCTTACTGGTGTTCAGATATTTTATCATCCTTTTCTATATTCTGTGCTGTCTTCCAAAGATGCTATTAGCAGCTTCAAAAGTTATGTCTCTTTGTGCTGACCCTTTTTATCTATATCACTGTCACTGTGAACAATCAAGATGGGGATTTATCATCGGGATTATCCGTAATGCTTGACAGCAATGGAGGCATGTCTTTAAATGTTTAATGTGCAACCAGCTATTCAATTTTTTCCAGTTAAAGGGTCCATCTTCTATATTTTGATCACCTCACCAGTGTTCATTTTAAGAGCTGTTTCTTATCTGTTAAGAAAAGCACAATTAGATGTGTATCTTCTTTCCTTTCCTTCCTGTTATAGCTAGGAAAAGTATGGTAAACTTTACTGAGAAGGATGTCATTTGTAATAAGCATAATAATAAATAAAAATATGTTCAGTCTTTGTTCCACAATTGTACATTTAAGGAAATGTGAAAAAGCATTACTCACAAAAAAAAAAAAACAGTCTAGGATTGTGCAGCAGAATTTCTGGTTCACCCCTCCTCATTGCAGCCTCTATTTTCCCCAGGATTACTGGACGCCAAACAGGCAAGAAAAATGACCAGCACGCTCTCTGTACTCCCTGGAGATGTGAGTCCTACACGCAAGGATATGGCTATTACTTATCATCATCAAAAAGTGCTTGTTTGGTGATAATAAGGGCCTGGGATAGAAATCTCAGCTAAAGGGAGGGAAGGGACTACCTGAACTAGCAACGGAGGAATCCTGCCCCTGCTTACCCAAGCACTTTTGGGGCTTGCTGGAAAAACAGAAGGCCCAGGTTAGCACAAGAATATAGAGGGTAAGAGAAAATGTAACTAGCTGTGTTTAAATGGGAGAAATTAGATATAGAGCACACACATTAATTGGTAAACATGTTGTGGTGCAAGACACGTTAGCTTATAGCATGATTTAGCTAATATTCTAGGACAGTGTTGTCAATATGGCTGAAAGGAGGGCCCACAGTCAGGACAAATAAAATTGGTGACTTTTTGAACGATTAATTGTGATATTGTTTTACAACAATCTTTCTGTGTGGAGTCTGCATGTCCTCTCTGTGATAGCATGGGTTCTCACCATGTCTTCCTCCCACTGCCCAAAGACGTGTACGTGTTGTGTTGGTCATTCTAAATTGTCCCTAGTGAATGATACAAACTAAGTGTCTGCCCTCCAACTAACCAGCTAGGTTAGACCTAAGACCCATAGTTGCTGAGATAGGCAATTAGGCTCTATGGGGACCTATAGAAATGTCCAGAACACGGATGTTGTGTTATTATTCTACGTGGGTTTATTTTTATGGTGTTTTTTTCTTGAGCCTTTTAGGACACCATACTAACACGCATTGGCACTGTGTACTCCATGCAGTATTCAACCTGAAGCGAGGTCACATTGCTAATAGCAACATTCAACCCACAGGGAAGTGGGGAGTCACAGCACATAAATTTCCATCTAGTGTTATTTCTTTTTCTTGTGGGTGGGTCAGGAGGAGCGTACACCCGGGGGGAAGCAGGACAGCTCACAATTCAACATGAAACATAACTCATGTCTGGCTGCGTGGAGAGAAAGTTCACGCAATGCATAAATTTGGGGTCATGTGTTACAGTTGTAGCATGGGTCACACTTGATAATAGCCCAATTGTGATGCAGGTCCAGTGGGGCCTTATCTGTAAGTTTTTTTCTTCCTTGACAATTCTTCACACTGCTGTACAACTTCTCCTTCAGCAAACAGCGCACGTTTCTTGTTTGTTTTATCTATCAGCATTCAGCTATTTGAGTTTGACACTAAGGTTCATGACCACTTGAATTCACCTCCTGGTATCTGATGATTCCGTCTCTCACACTTCACTAATGTATTCTGAGGAGAGAAGGCGATACGTGTTTGGGTAAAAAGCACACGTCCCATCTGATTGCGAGGTCTCCGCTGATGAATCGCGCCGCTGCGGACATCTCTGTGCTATCAAAGGCCTGTGATTAATCTGAAAGTCTTTATTGTTAACAAGAAGTCACTGTGGATCACCGTGAGGCTCCGATACAAGACTTAATTTACTCTTTCTGTTGATGAGATCAGACCTTAACATAATGTGGCGAAGCCTATTATCCCAACAAGCCTTTTGTTTGTCTTTCTCTGTAATATTTAGGTAAATTAATGGAAAACAGCCATATCCATTTGTAACTAAATAGAAGAAAAGTTTAAAACACTGAAGCGGAGAGGTGAGAGACAAAGATCCATGTTGACAGAAAGGCCTGCTTTGCCACGAGCATTTCTCTGCAGTAAAGCTATACCTGTAGGACAGGAAGGAGGGAGGGGAAGAAAAATTGAGAGATTGAAATAAATATCTATTTAAAAATAGCCTCTCAGCATGGCACGGAGAGATTTGAAGATATGATCCTCAAAGGCTGCTGTGAGTGAGGCCCGGAGAAGGGAAGGCTGTCTACAGTGAAATATGAAAGCCACACAGTCCCTGACAGCCTATGGCTTTTCCTGATACTGCCAACCCCAGCCGGTGGAGTGATCCATAGTCTCTTTGTGGAGACTTGTGATATAAATGCTGAGGGCTAGATGTTGAAGATCCTCAGCTCAGTGCCAACGCTCCCTCTCTCTCCATCCTTCGCCAGCACCTCGCCCGCCACATGGGGGGAATTTGTTATGTTCTCTGGTGAATGCCTGCCACAGAAATATCAGGACGCTAGACAGGGGGCAAGTTGACTGACTTGTCCTTGTCCTCTTTCAATTTGACAAGGCAAGCAGCCTTGGGAACTTTCGAGTCTATTTTCAAATTGACCATTTATAATCAGTTTTCTAAAAGAGAAGGGCTGGAGGAGTGGCGCTGGCCTGTGTTGTTATGGAAGCGCTGGGGGTTGGGACATGATAATACAACAGCGTGTTGTCAGATGTGTCAGCAGGTAAGATGAATGAAGAACAGGCAGTGGGTGCATAAAAGGAAATGCACAGTGGGGAAGTGACCTCTATTCACAACTAAAAAGAAGGGAAAACAGGTAAGTATCCAGAAGCCAGTAAACACATACAGGCCTTCTTTGAAATATGCATTACCTCCCCATGAACCTGATGGTTATGCAAGCTATGATCAAATCTTGTTCTGAAGATGAGTCTGGCGCTGTCCATTTTTTGACATGGACGTGGCTGCATACATCAGCACCTGCAAGGTCAGAGCGACTCGGGCGTGGCAGCTCCACCAGGCCCCGGCCCGCTCCGTCACGGCTCGCTCCAGCGCCGCTACACCTGACATTTCCACGAGATGGCTCTTCTGAATTATGCGGCCCAGCGGAAGGGTAAGAAGGGAACAGGAAGATGGGAAAAAAAGCTCATTTTCTGGGTGTCTGCTCCTGACCTGAAAGCGCCACTTGTTATCATCAGTGCATTTGCCGCTTATGCAAAACTGCACGTCGGGTAATGGGGGAACAATCAAGCCCGCCTGCTGCTCATGCTCCCGGTCGCCTGTGTCTCTCTGAGGTGGAACGACACAGTGTCACCTCCACGCTGGCCCCCGTCCTGCCCAAATTAATCCCAATTTGGCCATCAAGCGTGGACCGTCGGAAGGGGGCAGCCGGTAAGTAATTGACATTCTCAGGTGCTTGAGTTTTGTTTATGTAGCGACGCCCGAGCCAATGCATTTGAGCTCGGATATGACAGCGGAGTTTGCATACTTGATTCCCGAGTGCTGCATGAGTGACTTGCTCAACGGCGCGTGGCCCCTGTGGCATTTCGGCAGAGGACATTTCACTAAAGATCGCCTCAGGTGTCAAGCGGTCTGGAAGGTGCAGCTGGAGGTCGTTTGTCCGTTGGCGAATTGATTCCAGTGTGACCCCACTGCTCTCTCTATAAACTATTGATCCCTCCCCCAAGACCCTTACACACAATGCCCATGCCACACTAGGGAATACGAGGAGTCAATGCATCTGACCCCTAAACAAAACAATGGCAAATTTTCAATAGGACATCACACATCACTATATGAAAAAGGCATCGCCCACTGGCCACTTACCTCCGAGGTCACTCCCACATTGAGTCCATTTGGTTTATTGGGATTCAATGAATAAAGGGGTGTGTGTTTATAAAAATGAGAGCCTGCTGGGAAAAGAAAATGACCGTAACTCATTATAGGGGGTACTGTGTCTGTTGTGCGCCTATACACTGTAAAATTTGACAGGTTTACGTAAAGCTGCACTATACCTGATTTTGTGAAGGGGGAAATACATTTAGGTTTAAATGATGCAATTCCCCTCCCTTTTCTTCTCCTTCCCTCTATTAAAGTGTCAGGAAATATCACATAGGCAGCAGTCTGGAGTTGGCTTTAAACAAAAAATAGCTGTCAATAAGCTGTGAATTTTAAAATTAAACCCTTAAATCAGCCTTTTAAAATGACTGACAGAATTTGGTTCTGGATAGATAATGGATGTATCTACTAATCAGAAAGCTCCAGTCCCGTGGAAGCGTGTAATTGATTAAACAGTTGCCTTTTTTGCTTTAAAACAGGGTCTCATTTTATAGATCAGCTAAAAAATATCTAAATAATTGAATGCCTTAAAATTCCTAGTGATTTCAATGTTACACCAAATAGTTGCTGTCAGTTGTCATGACTTTTGGGATTTTTTTTATTTTTTATCATGTACGGTAGATATTCCATCCAGTTTCTTAACTTGTTCCTATTAGAGGCTGATGGGACTGGAGAAATAAACTATGGGCCTTAGGCAGGGCAAAATCTGTACAATTAATAGTTACATGGCCATCAACAAAACGCTATGGTAGTAGTATTTTAAGTCAGTTTGTTTGCTAGATTTTGACATGTACATTTTTACAGTGTCCATGGAAAACCCTTCCCTCCCTAAATGCTTTCCTAGGCAGATCTTCCGTGCCTTTTAGCATGTCACCCAAGGCCATGAATCACCATTACAGCACGTCCAGTTTTTACCTGGGCACCTCTAAGGCTTTTTCATTAGGGTAAAAGGGACCCCGGGCACGCGTGTATACTCGAATGTCGCCGAGATGGGAGGATGGGGGTGCGCTTGGTTTATGTTATGGTCACAGATTTGGGTTGGGCTGGGTTAATTACAATAACAACTGGGGCCGGCCAAAAAAAAAAAAAAAAAAAACACGCTACAATGGCAAAGCTGTGATGCTGCTCATTTGTTTCAATAAGCTAAATTGATTCCCATGTCCTCTGGTGCCATTTGCATTGCATCCATTTAGCACATCCCACCCTAACTCCTACTCCTCTGTCACCTCCTCCTTTTCCTCCCCCGTCATTCACTTCACGTGCGGAGGGCAAGACAACAGACGGGGACGCATTGATCTTTATGGAAAGACATGCAGCAACAAAGCATCACATCCCGATATTTGTATGCATTCATATCAATTATAACAGGGCAGTAATAAATATGCATGGATAAACAAAGACAAATGTTCAATAGAAAGATGTTAAGGAATGCTGTCATAATATTAGGTTATGTTAGGTTAGGTAAAGGTTAGGTAAAAATTGTACCAAATGTGCAAAATGTGTAAAATTTAACTGAACTGACAAAGCAACTTTGCCTTTTGGTTTCCCTTTTTCCTTAAGGTAAACTGTTGCATTTTAATAAGCTTTAGTTTTCCATTGGAAGGATGGGTCAAATGCAGATACGAATTTTCCCTAAGAGGACCGTGGGAGAGGGCATGTAGACTCTATATAGAATGGTTGTGATTTGGCCACTCTGTAAATGAACCCACAACTTTGAGATCTTTAGTCGGGATCGCCAAGTTATTCCTTGTATCTTGCTTTAGTCAGGATTGCCAAGTTATTCCTTTACCTTGCATTCAAAAAAACAAATTCATTACTTTTTATTTCTAGCGTTGAAGATTCCCCTTGGAGTGTGTTTTTGTGTTGAAAGAAGTTGTGGGTGGACAATATGCTGATCCTTGCAGAGCTGTCGGATGAGACGTATACAATATAGTCATCATGTCAGCTGGTTGCTTTTATATTAATAAGCTTTAATGCTGGTGACATATGGATATATAGTCTCCCTGGTTTTACTACTCTGCATTTTAGCCGTTCTGGGTGTTCTCATTAAACATAGTGACAGAGCAGTGCTGTATAATTATGTTGGCTAAGACCACTGGTGATGGCACTATTTAGTTACATGTAAGCAAGGGGCCAGCGTAAACCATGTCTTTAGTATGTAGAGTGGTGACAGCTAATTGTAAAGCAGACAAGATGAGGCAAGCGAGAAGAAGAAGAAGAAGACCAAGCTGGTTGACCATTCTGGGTCTGCATGTCCTCCCCTTGTTACTGTGGGTTTTCTCTGGCTTCCTCTCACAGTCTGTACACTTGAATATTTTAGGAGTCTAAACTTCAATAAATGAATTAGTGAATGAATGTAATAGTAAATGGTTGTCTGTCAATGCTTATATCTTCGAAATTAACTACACATTCTTACAAACTGGCACAAGGGACAATATAGTATGGATTGAGTGTGGTAGTTTTTGTCATTTCATCTCAAGCTTACAAGTCTATTGGTCTTTAACTGGTCATTCTGTAGGGTGTGCCCCACCTAAGGCCCATAGTTCATGGGTTATGGACAGTAAAATTTGTGGGTGTGTATGGAGTATCTTGTGTGTGGCAGTTTTTGTCTCTTTATCTCAAGCCTGCGGGTCTATTGTCATGCAGGCGCTTAGTAACAGGCCCAGTCTTCACTCATCTGTCTGACGGGCCGCGGCTATCTACCAAGACGGTGACTGATGATGGCAGTACAAGCGTGAATGTGTGTGCGTTTGTGTGGTCTGTTAGCGCCAACCAGTGTGTCATCGCGAGGGGGGTCCATGAAAAAGACAGGCAGAGATGGATGCCACTCTGACCGTGGGCACGCACTGGACAGTTTATTAGGCAGATCTTATACTGCTTATGGTTTGTCATCTTGGTTATGGGTTTTTCGTCTGCAAAACTGCCAAGCACGAGATTCTGTTTCAGACCAGGGGCCTATTGCACAAAACTAGGATAAGGGATTAAGCCGGGATATCTTAGTTATCCTGGATCAACTTATCCATGATCCGGTTGCACAAAAGCAGGATAGTGGATAACAAGAAATAGTATGGTATGAGTTACTGTAGAGATTCATTCTGTGGAGCTAGCCTGCTCCAGACCAGGCTAAGATCCAGGATACCTTCAATCCCCTCCCTTATCTCAGTCAGCAGTCCCCACTGACACTAACCAAGAGTTATTCCACATTTTCAGTTCAGTTCAGTTTTATTCAGACACACACAAAAAATATAAATAACATTTTTACAGTAAAAAAAAACAGGATAACATCCGTTGTGTCTTAAAGGTATTGGCTGAAGCTAAGCTTATTTTGCCTAATTCCGTAAACAAGATCACCATAAGTAAACAGGAAAAAAACAAAAGAAGAAAAACAATTTCAGATTATTTACAACAATTCAGAAAAAATATTTGTATATTCTTGGTTTATTTTTATTAGTTAGCTTTGTATGTATATATGTATATATATAATGTTTATTATTAAAACTATTAAAACATTCAACTAGACTGACTGACATCATTTAACACATTTGTGAACATTAAACTTTAATTATTAAAGATGAATAAGGATGACTCTTTCTTGAGTAAAACCTTTAAACTTTTACCCATTTAACCTAAAATGAACCTAATTTTGTAATCTAGGTATAACTTTTATGAAGTGGAAGTGAGAGCATTTGGAAAAGTTTGTTGTGCCTAACTATGTTTTAAAAGTAACAGCGGCCATGTAGATTAGCTCAGTGGGTAGAGTGTCTGCCATTAGTGTGAGGAGCTTGTCTCAGGGTTGTGAGTTTGAATCTGGCTCATGACAGTTTGCTTCCACTCTCCCCATGGTTTCTTGTCAACCTACTGGCCACTACAATAAAGTTGATAAAACCCCAAAATAATTTATGGAAAAAGCATAAACATGTATATATATTTCTCAGG
>JAVQKG010228977.1:0-11068 GCA_036025885.1 Hypseleotris bucephala
AGTCGCCTCCAGACACAGACCTTAACACTCTACTTGTGAGTTGAGAGCGAGGCTGGATGTAGGTCTTAAGAGGAGGTGGGGCGGCGTCATGTAAAATTCTATGGACCAGACGGATATCACAGTACCTCAAAACTTAGTAGCTTATATTTTTCCAAAACTTGGCAATGATGGTGACGCCTTGGCTTTTTATCGAGAATTTTTAGGGCCTGATTATGTAAAGATCTAAGAGATTTTAGAGCTGTTAGGTTAGCTTGAGACCATGATGATATGCAATACAAAATATGAGATATGATCATGGCATCAAAGTAAGAAAAAAGTCAAGACTTTGCTGCTTGCTCAAACTCAAATGTTGCCTTTTTTCTTACAAAATTTGTCTAAAATAGTTTCTAGCTTCTGTCTGGACAATGACACGTGGCCAAATGCGCAAAGTGGATATATAACTTACTAATGTGATTGGATGTTGTGTAGCTCCTCACAGTGAATGACTCTGCAATCACATCGAAAATAAAAAAGTGGCTTTCTGCTACACTGAGGGCAGCCGGGGTAGAGTACTAATAGCTTTTGATGGTTTCAAAGTGCTATAAAAGACTGCCTAGAAATGCTTTTTCATTGTGTGTTTACAGTATCACTATAATAATGACTTGAATTGTAGTCAAGGATTTTCCTTAGTGACAAGCATTTCCCGTAGCAAGCTATTTCTTGAAAATTGTGTGTTTATCATATGAATAGATGGCTAGGGAATTGTTCAGCCTTTCAAATGTATGCAAAGCCGAGCAATTCCTTTTTTTTTTAGACTTTTATACCTTTATTGATAGACCAAGTAGCGACAGAAAACTAGGGGAAAGCACGGGGAATGGCATTCGGCAAATTGTTGTGAGGAAGTTTTGAAGCCACAACACCCGTACAAGCATTGTAAGCTCTGACTATGGGCCACACTTTCTACCGACCTAACCCCAGCCCACCTGTACAATTGCTAATAGCTAAATAAGCACAGAAAAATTGAACACAAAAGCACAATCAAAGTTAAAGTGATCACCTGGTCCCAAGGGCTGAGTATCCCTCCAGAGAACATGAAGAGGTACCCCATGGCGACCAGACAAGCCCATATGAGGAGTGAGAAGAGACGCAGCATCCGCTTGAAGACAGACTCGATGCACACCAGGACGAAGATGGACAAGAAGAGAAAGAGCGCAGCAGGCACTGTGATCAGGAACGCCAGATGGTCCTCTGTGTTCTAAAAAACACAAAGGAACAGATCACCATGGCCTTTAACTATTACACTCAACAAGATAATTAAGTAACAGATGAAGCAGCAGTTTCAGAATTTATTGTTGAGGACAGATATGTTAAATAATGTTAAATGTTTTAACATATATTTGGGAGCAGGACCACACCTCAACTACCTCCAATTTACCCACAAGCCATATTTATATCTGCCAAAACCCAGAGGCGGCTCTACCATTAGGCAAAAGTAGGCTGGTTCTTAAGGCCCAAAGCTTTCAGGGCCCCATACATGTCTTGGAAATCATTCAACTTCATTTTGGCAAATATAGCATTACAAAGGCAATACACATTGCCAGTTTCCATTTGTCTCTGTATGGTTAAAACATCTTAAAAAAGCGACTATTATAGAGGGCATGTTCGCCTTGAAAATCCGCCACTGCCAAAACCACTAGACACTGTTTGTCTCTGTTCTCTTGACCCATCCTCCCTCTATTTCTTGTCTCATTTTTTGTCTTCCAGCCAAAAGACGCCCACAAGTAGACCTGAGGTGGTCCCTATAGTCAGCTGGGCGAACTACCAGAGATGGAACCCCCACACTCGTCTCATCCAAACCCACCATCGTCGCCTGCATTCTCCTTCAACAGAACAAACAATATACCATGATTCTCATCCAGATATCACTTCAACAAAACTCTCAAATGTTCATCATTGTTATGGCGTGTTATTCTATGTTATTTACGGACAAATAGAGTACAGTTATATCAATTTTTGCCTCATTTTGTCTAATATAAGACTACGTGGTGTTTTACTACAATACTTCTTTCAAAACATATGCATAAGTGAATTGATTAATCAGCATGAAAGGGAAAACTCTATGTGTTAGTTCAGGATACCCCTTGCCTCATGCCCCAAGTAGCTGGTGGGCGATATGGTAAAAGTCAACATCACAATATATATTTTTTCCGCAAAGAGCAGAGCATAAATAAAATACACTATGCAATCTTCCTATATTAGCTTAATATTCATAACTTCATATTACGATTCAATTTTTGTTGCCATATCGCTTAACCCTAGCTCGAAATGCCCTCTGAATGAATGTTATACCCCAGTACAGTTTGTACATTAGCTCTCCAAAGGGCAGAGGTACAATATAAAACACACACAGTGGATGAACAGATCGGCAGACAGACAGTCTGAGCCCAGAGAATGTGCCATAGCATCACTTCTGCACTCACACTGTCAAAGTCAGCATTTAGAAACTGTCAACATACTCTCCCTCACACACACACACACACACACACTTCAGTTTGCCACCTTGGAGCAGACCTCTCATTTACAACTGAAAGATCCTTTTTCACTCCCCACTATCACGGCTGCCTGAAAACCTAAACTAATGGTTTTGCAGAGGACTTATACTTTACTTCATAGTTGCTCAGTTTCGCCCAAGATCAACTGAAAAAGACTTTGGAAACTGTGAATTGTTAACTTTCGCCGCAGACAAAACAGCCCCCTAGGTCACTTCCTTTCAAGTTTCAAAGAGGAATGAAATATATTATGTCAGAAGCTGCTCAAAATAAATTATGTAAAAAAATGAAATGTCATATTAATCAGTCTTGTAATAAATCACACCACATCCCTTTTAGCTTTTTTTTTCTCTCTCCACACCTTCATCTTCAGCTCTTCCATTCTAAAACCTGACCCTTCTATGAACTGTTAACCATGCGTCTGCGTGTGTTTTTACTTCGATCCAGAGCTATCTGATTATGGCTGCTTCCTCTATGTAAATATCCCATGACATGTACTCACTTTAGACACATGCTTTCATGGGTGTGAAAAGTAAAGTGCTCCTGGGTACTTCTGACATCTGTGAAAGATAATAATTTTAGACAATAGATATTAGACGGAACCTAACTATTCAAAATGTCTACTTGAATTATTATACGCCCACGTGTACCAATTTTTCTAACAGCCATAAACGCTAAATTAGCAGTCTACTTTGCGATGTCAGCTATTTTGAACACCAGTGTAGGCGCAGAAAAAAAAACATGTTTTACTTTGGAACTAAAAAGATGTCAGAAGCAGATTTTAAAATGTATTGACACTACGGCCTATTGCGAAATGAACCAGCTATTTACACACAACAAGCGGGAGAGCGTTTTGTCTCTATTACAGTAGGCGGCCCAGTGTAGCAAAGGGAGCATGAGTCAGGATTTGGTGAAGGAATCCCAAGAGAGCTGTGCTGCTGACGCCATGCCCACGATATACAGTCAGCTGTAGTGGCTTGAATCCTAATGAGGAAGTGAGCGAGAATTCAATTTCTTGAAGAGAACTGCACAGGAATGACAGAATTTCCTTTTGGCATCAGATCACTCAATACTATACGTACACACACTTGCACAATTCACGCCATAGTGCAAAAGCAATGAGCATTTTCACTTGTTTTTGCATGCAATCTAAGCCTGTTGAAACACTTTTGAAGTCATTTCCCTGGATATGACGTTTATGGAAGTGAGCACACTGCCAGCCAGCTATAATGTACCGCATTGTCATCCAGAACAATTATGTCCATTAATACCCTGATCTGGCTTATCCAGCTATTATACCAGGATGTATGGTGGAAAGGGAGGGGTGCATGGCGGCCACAAAAGAGACAAAAACGTCTGCGATCTAATTACTGACCACACAATGTGAGACTGGAAAAATCACAGAAAACCACCACATCACTTTTTTTTTTACGTTGAAAATTAATTGTACACTTGTGGCTTTTATCCATTTTCCACTCAGCTTGGATGTGCAGATCATCAATAATCAACAAAACCCTATTAAGTGCCCTATTTGCAGTGTTTTAGTGCACTGCGAAATCTGGTCAAAGATTGAAGAGCACACAACCAGAAATAGCATTTTCAGGAATTAGCCATGAATCAGTGCTTTAATGTTGACTATTACAGTAATAAGAGAAAGAATGGGTTGCACTGGATTATCTTTTGCTCCCTTATATATATGGCTAAAAGCACTTGGTTCACCCTTACACAAATCCATATTCAATTAACTACACATATCCAGGGAAAAAGTCAAAACTATGTAATGAAGTGTCAATTCACCACAGCACCTCAGGCGGAAGAAGGGGAAATACTTATCAGCGACCACTGGGGTGAGACAAATTGGCTCAATGTAAAACGCATGCATTCAGACAGTGTGTAAGGTTCTTTTTATAAGTTAGTAAGAGAACACAATCTTAGGCTTTTGATGTCACAGTAACCCGAGGGACAGGCCAAATGAATAATCTGTGGGCAACATCGGCTCCGGAGGCTAATCAGTGCTTAATCAAACAGAGCTAATGAATTAGAATAATTAAAACTATAATGACGTGGAACTTTAAAAGTCATTTGGCCACCTTAAAAGACCCAGTTAAAGATCAGAGCTGATTATGATCATAACGGCTCACAGCAGTGGTGAGCAAAATGTGAAAGCATGCAGCCACTGTATTGTGTGAAAAAGGGGGCTAATTTGTTTTACACTGTCACCTAACAGCAAGAATGTCCTGGGTTTGATTTCTAGACCGGACCAAGACTTTCTATGTGGAGGTTGCTTGTTCTCCTTGTGTCTGGTGTTTTTTTTCCTCCAAACTAAACCAACAAAAGAACTAGTCCTGACTCAAGTATGCAATTTTATAGCTTTTCTTCAGTTTAGTAATAATAATATATTGCATGTGGCCTGACTGTCGGTGCTCAGTAGATGACGTCAGAGTGTTTATGTCGCCTTTTTCATTCACCTTTATGCTCCTGGTGATCCATCATCACAGCCCAACAGCCTGTTCTCACAGCCCTGCATCAATCAAGTGCATATAAAAGGAAACTTAAAGACTCTCCAGATGCTCAACCAATGCCATGTGAAATATAACACTACCACATCAAATGGAAAGGAAGTGTTTAACTCTTAATTATTTATAGTGATTGATCAGCAAAAAATGAAAATGCATATCAATCAATAGAAGAAGCATTGTATACACATATACTATCACTAACATAGAACTATTGATCTCTCCATTTGTAGGTTCTGTTACCAATATATACACATTAATTACCCATCATATATTAGAATAAATACTGCTGTATACAGAGAGTTAATGATTTCACCATCGTAAGAAAAAGGCTTTTCTAAAAATTGCAGATAAGCTAAAGAAGGAAATGAGGAACTTCCCCAAATAAGCACACCCAAATACAGAGCATTTCGACAGAGGCTCACACAATGGGTGGAGGCCTCCATGTCTAAAGATCAGTGAATTCACTCACTCCAGCACTGATCTGGGGAGAAAGATAAAAGTAGGCAGTCATTTTAGCAGCATTAGTGCTGTTTTGGTTGGGACTCTGTTGGCTCTCTGATAAAGCCAGAACATTTAAAACAACATCCTCTCCTCCCCGGACTGCCGCCCCCTGCTCTATACCTCACCCCTATTTATTCCTGCCATTCTTCTTCATTCAGAGCTAATAAATACACATGCCCCAGTGAACAAGCCCTCCATGACCACAAAAGAGCCTGTCAGCCATTTATTTGGACTAAATTGGAAAGAAATTTATGCTTTCCACTGACATTGTGAATGATGTGAAATTATTACGGGTCATTGTCATTTAACCTGTGAACACACTAGTCTAACGCCTTACAAGAAGAGAAAAGCCAGGAGGGTTGAATTGAGCCAGCCAAAGGCAATGAAATCTATTGATTTGTCTTAAATAGAAGTAAGGGCATTGATCCAGGCTGAGGTTCTACGGGGAACAACAATGTTATAGAGCTTCAATGAGCATAACAGGACCTCAGTCACAGCTTTAGGCCTGGAACAGGGCCACACATGTGTACATTGTCTTGACAGAAAAACAATAATTATGAACGGACAAAAAAACATGGTAATGAGTGGGATTGCTATTGTAGAGCTTTTTTATGAAACACAAAAGCAGCACTTTAGAACAATAGCTTGTGTTTATGGTGGAGTGTTTGTGGCCAAAACAACACTTTTCACTTGACAAAAGCACCAACACCCACACAGCTGAGAACTCAGCTCTTCATCTTGCTCTTCATTCACTCCCCGAGCCCAGTGCTGCAATTTAAAGTGGCGCTTCACAGCCTCTCGTGTTGTCACATAATCATACACATGCACGCTGACCCGGCTCACTCATTCAATCTTCTGGAATCAAGTGCGAAAAGCTCTCCTCGTACTTCACGACTGTGTACGGATGTTGTCTGTAGTGAGAAGAGCCATTAATCATGCCCTAAAAACACCCACAGCTCCAGATACACAGCTGTCTTTATCCTATCCAATTTTTTTCTAGAGGGGTTTTAAGAAAGGAATACAACTCATCATTCACCAGCATGTGTAAAAGGAACATTAAGTTTTTGTTTTTCTGGAGATAAATTGCCAAACTGTAATTATAGGCACAAACCACTATGGTATGTTAAGTTACTTGTTGAGATAAAGAAGCTCTCAAAATAATTTAAGTTTGCATGACGGGAGCAAACACAAGTTTTCTCTACGTACAGTATAGTATTGTTATTGGGATTCTCGCTTTCGCTTGACAGATTGCAGCCGTACACAACATAGCAACGTAACATATTGACTGTGGTGTGTTCATTTAGTTTCTAAGCAATTAGAAATGCAACTAATTCACTTCTGTGGCCTTTTAAACGAGTAATTAACATTTGACTTACAAATTCACTCTGCAAATGTTTTATGCAGGTTTGAAAACACAGCTTCAAAAAAGGCAAATAATTAGGTTTATTTTCATCCGTTTACACTGCCTTCAAAAAGAGCACCCTTACATCTACAAGTAGGTTCTTCCCATAGTACTGGTTGTAGGCTGCTCACATCTTTCTGTCTTTTCATGCTAAACCCAAACATACTCCATAAAATACTGTATTGTGGAGCTGAACCAGATAATTCAAACTAAAAACCCACGTCAATGAGTGGTAAGATACTGTAAAGCTTCTGGATCCAAACATAAATTAATAAAATCTTTCTCACGTTGCAGTTAATTGTTTTCAACACATTGCTGCTTTAATGCATTTCTAAATCATTTGCATGGTGTTTAGGCAAGCAAGCAGTTTTGGAAGTAATAGCTAACTTCAGACTTTTGTGTTTTAGAGTTTTATGTCCATCACTTTCCTTCGTAGCAATATTCTACCACCACTCTCATCTTTTCCTTCTTCAATGATAAACTACACCTTGTGCGAACTGTTACCACATTGACTCACCAGTCCTGAAGCGAAGAACACAGCCAGCAGTGCCAGGCAGGTTCCCATGACGATCAGCAGCAGGAACACAATGAGCGGATGCTGCTGGCTCATTCTGTAGTAACTCTCATACAGCCAGTCCTGGGGCTTCTCTCCCTCCAGGCACACGTCTCCCTGGAAGCCTGTGCACCCATCGGTCAGAATTTCGGGTCCCTCTCCGGCATCACCACCATCGCTTTTCTCCAGCAGGTATCGTCCGCGCGTCCACAATGCCTCCTGCCACATGTGTACCCTCTCGCACAGCACAATTACTTACTGAAGATTTCCTTTCAACTGGCTTTTCAAAAAGTTTCTTAGCTGCTCACGAATGGATGGGCAGAGGAGTGAAAGGCAGACAACTTTTCACGCACATGTTGGGTTGTGCCTCGCATCTTTGGCCAGCTCCTTCTGGACAGGACAGCGAATAAAAAAGTAATCTTCTTTGGTTTTCTCACATGAGCAGCTTTTAGTTTCTTCCTGTCAGACGCACAGAGAGAGCTCGGAACAGCAGTAACAGCACTGAGACAACATGTTACCGCGCTGAGGTGCAGATGAGGACTGAGCAAGAGAGAGACTGTGGTGAACCGGGAGGGAGCACGAGGAGAGAGGGTGTGGAGCAAGAGCTGGTGATGTGTGTGCAATTAGGAAATGTCAAGAAAACTGTGTGTATACCTCAAGATGTGCTCACTCAATACCAGAATGTTTGAGTGTGTTACTAATATAGTTTTAATCAAGCATGTCTTAATAGAAAATGTAATACAAAGTGTCTGTTATTTTATAGGCTACTGTTTCTTGAGGTTAAGACTGAAGATGATAAAGAATTATTAATAAGGCAATGCTAATACCAAATAACACTGAAGTTACATCTGACAATAGTTTAGTTATCAAGGCGTTGTTTGGAATGTGGAGGAGTCCTTTATAAAAGAGTTCAGGCAATAATCCAAATCCCACTAAAAATAAATGATTTAACTCTTGACCCATCATTATATATATTGATATTTTCTGAAAATGGTATGACTGCCACTTCCTCTGTCAGTCTGCCCTTAGGACAGCTGTGGTTTCAGAGATTATTCACCACCATAATGTGACTGATGAGTGAATGTATTGTGGTCTTTTAAAGTGCTTTAAGAACTTTGAAAACTGCTATATAAATCAAATATAGTACTGTATATCATATTGTGCTGTTTTGCCATTTGCTACGTCTCTATCATGTTATTTTTATTAACATAATTACATTGCCACAATCCCAATGTAGCACTAAACTCAGAACTGATATTCCATGTATTAGTGAGTCCAAATGTGACAAAAAAGGGTGTGAAAGTGTTTGCAACCTAAAAGGAACTAACTTGGACATTTACATAATAGGAGCAACAGAAGAAAGCTGGCAAATAGAGGAAGTACTACTAAATAGAGGATTTTCTAGCTTAAGCTGTGGGTCGCTCTGCATGAATGTGTGTCTAATAAGCAACAAGGAGAGTGAGAACGGGTGCAACAGCGGTGTTAAAAATCAAGAAAAACAGCCAAGCGTGGAGAGACAAAAAAAAAAACAGGAATATGATGGCACCCTGAACCCAGTGACTGACGAGATAAAAAGATGAAAAACAAGGTAGTTAAAGGAAGGATATAGGGAGGAAGAGGAAACAAAGTCAGGAGGCTAAAAGCTCAAGAGACATGCAGCGTGTGGGAGGAAGAGAGGCTCCTGGTTCAAACGAGGGATAGAAGAGTGGGTAATGAGTGAAAGTTGGAGGGTGACAGCACGTCAGCGAATGTGTGTCAGCAGCAGGCAGGGGCGTACATAAAGATTTAGAAATACCAAGGGCTAAACACAGCTCAACCAAGAGAAAATAGTGCTAAATCACAAGACTAAACCAGCAGTAAATCCGAGCTCAACCAATACTAACTCGGGCTCAACTAGAATTAAGCCAGTTGAACCAGAACTAAATATAGGTTAACTATAAGTAAAACTACATTGGGTCTCAACCAGGACTGAACCAGGGCTTCACTAGGCTAAACAGAAGTGTAAATGAGTGCTCAACTAAACCTAAAAGGGCAAATGCAAGAGTAAACCAAGTGTTAAATAGGACTAAACAATGTCCAAAGTTAACTGTAGCTCAACAAGGACTAAGCCAGAACTAAACTAGTACTAAATCCGGTCTAAACCAGATTTATCCAGCGCTCAATGTGGACTAAGCCAGCGCCAGATCTGGGCTTAGACTAGACCAGGACTGCAAACAAAAAGCTGAAGATCTAAACCAGGACTAAATTGGAACTTAAAAGTCAAGTGAGTTTGTGAGTTTGTGTGAGTTTAGATTCTCACTTGAAAATAGTTAATTACTCTAAAATTACTCAGGTCCTAACATTTATTACTTCAAGGCTATGTACAGCCATATGTGCCAGTGGAGGACGTTTTAGAAGACTACATTTTGTCTTCTTGCAAATGGGCCACTTTTGTGCGACACCATGCTCTGGTTCTTGACTCCTGCCATGGTTCATGCGAAGCTCAGTAAAGTGTGAAAATGGCCATGTCATTCCAATATGTGTCAAATCCACATACTTTCCTATTTGCTCGCAAAGTAGAAGGGAAGATAACCGACCCGCATGCTAAGACTCAAGCACATTGCAAGTGCATTAATGTTAACACATCATTGTAACCAAAGTGTTACATTTTCAGTTCTGAAGTACTCTGGGTAATTTTTGAGCATCCAAGATGTGAGATATAAGTCTGGACTAGAAATTGGATTTGTAATACGTGTGAATTCACAAATGTAGAGTTAAACAAACCTGCACATCAATGGACGTCCCTTATTGATGAAGTTAACTGGGAAGAACATGGCGCTTTCTCCAGTCACCGGAAACCCACAGGGCAACGCCGCTTGGTCACAGTGACTGCAAAGAAAAATAGTCTTAAAAAGATAGATGTATTTAAATGCTATTTGCTGTGAAAGGGAGAAAAGCAGAAAGACCAATCATGCGGAGTGTGTTCACAGCCTGGCGAGAAATCATCATTCAGTAATGATGATAATGATGGGGATAATGATATGTACATCATTACTGTCCCGCTGCACATTAACCCACATGTAATCAATATGTTTTACAACTGCACTTTAGTCACAGAGTCAGGCATAAAAGGGCCACTCCCCAACTGCAAATGACACATCAATCTAATGTGGTGCTGCTGAATGGAAATAAGATATAGTCACTATCAATTAAGTATTATACTCTAATCTAGGAGAAAGTAGCATCAGTTTTATTTACTGAGGTCTAGAGATAACTCATAATTTGGTATGTCAAAATTGTGTCATACATTTTAAATACGATTTCGGTTTATTTTATTACCGACGCCAGGAGGTTATGTGATCGCCGGCTTTGGCGTGTGTGCGTGCGTGTCCGCGTGCGTGCGTGCGTGTCTGTGATCAAGATAACTCAAAAACTACTGCACGGATTTGGATGAAGCTTTCACGGATGGTCAGGACTGGTTTAAGGAAGAGGTGATTAAAATTGGGTACATCTGTGATGAATATTAATTAAGTTATTAATTAATTAAGCTTAAACTTTTAAATGCTATAACTCAAACAGTTTTTGC
>JAVQKG010229063.1:0-10044 GCA_036025885.1 Hypseleotris bucephala
TGTGGAAACATGAACCTCCCCAAGTACCAGGATATACAAAGGAACATGTTTTATTGTATACTCAAAACAACAACATTATACATCTCAGTGGGGATTCGAACCAGCAACCCTCTGATTGGAGGACAAACATTTACCCAGTACACCACTGTCATTTACATAACAAACATGAAACATGTGTCTTTGTATATTCTGGTTCATATTTCCATGTAATTATATATTTTAAAAAAAACCCTGGGTAATTCCATAGAAATTGAATTGTAATTACACACAATTACGGGGTTATTAAGTATTTGTTACCACATTATTACCATGCTATTACCATATTATTACCGTGCCGTAATGTAAAGTTTAACCAAGAATTGTTACTAGCTAAAATTACTATCTGTGTTTAGCTATTTAGGCTAATGCTAATGTCAAGCCCTGGCTAAGATTGTGCTATGTGAAACCCCCTATTAAATTAACGTTGAATGCACCTATAGATATGACAGCTATACAGTGCTATTAGCTAAAATGTATGGCCAAATAAATGCCAGCGCTTTTCCAAAGTTAGCCATAAAGTGCTTTATAATAGGTGCTCGTCTCCAATTTGAACAACAACATTTCATATATGACAGAAAATCTATAGGTATAAATCATATTAGAGGTGCTTC
The DNA here is from genome assembly GCA_036025885.1 of Hypseleotris bucephala. Taxonomy (NCBI): domain Eukaryota; kingdom Metazoa; phylum Chordata; class Actinopteri; order Gobiiformes; family Eleotridae; genus Hypseleotris; species Hypseleotris bucephala. The sequence continues at coordinate 651 of JAVQKG010229063.1, forward strand.
TGTTCGGGCTGGGGGTTTAATTATCAATCTATGTCTCTTTGTGGGGCATTGAAGTAGGCCTTGACCTTTGATACATTTGTAAGCCTAAATAATGTAGGAATATAGATGACTAGAAATTTAAAATAGAGAAGGCTTGACATAGTTGCAGTTTGATACAGCTATTAATCTAAAAGAAGAAAAGTCATGTTCTGTTCATATAAATGTGAATTCCTATTATAGATGTTAATATTGAAAATGAGTAATTAAACTTGCAAATGGATTTTTACCTCCGCCCAGTAGGTAATGTTTTCGGTAGCATTGGTGTGTGCGCGCATGTGTTTCTGTTAGTCTACTTTACACAAAAACAACTGAACGGATCATGGTGAATTTTTCACGGAAGCTCAGGAATGACATAAGGACAGTAGTTTTTCAAAGAATGGCACCTTCTCTTGGCTCTGCTGGCCCTGGGTGCGTGTAACTCAAATGACTCAAGGCTGTCAGCTGCCCTACATAATTTTAACAAAAAAATCTGGAATAGAAACTGAACTATAAACTAAAAATAAAGAAGTACCAACAAGTAGCATGTCCATAGAGTGGCTGTTTCCACATGGCCTTGTCTAAACCGTGCTCCGTCTGCAGGACTAATCATCAGCGCTGTGTTCAAACTCATAACCATAAACAAACACTTCAGCACCTGTGCACTGGGCCACAGACCCTATTCATGCTGTAATGGGCTACACTCACAACCACAGCCAAAACCGGCTTAGGGAGAAACGGATAAATTCACCGCCTTAGAATAACATACCCTGAACACATAAGCAGCACTATTAAAAAGGTGACTGTGCTAGTAAGTGGAAAAGAAATGTCAGGATCCTGGGTCATTCTGTTAATGTGACCTAAAAAAACATGTCCACTCAGTTTAAAAGAATATGAGTGTATTAGTGATGCATGAGATAGTAATCAAATATTATTTAGACATGTAGCCACTGTTTTACCAAGTATTAAGATAAATGCTGTGTCAAAGGCATGTATGCTTTTTCTCCAAATTAAACACTTCTAAATTCTCATGAAAAAAAAATTCTTTGCCAACTTTATTTTATATATATATTTTTTCAATTCTTTGCTAAAATGTCTTAAAAAACCTCTTTATGGCAAAATACATTTTAGATTTTTTTTTGACTGATTTAAGAATAGTATTTTGAACAATTCCATTCATATTGTGACCCATAGTAAGTAGAAGACATAAATCAACTTGCATTACAACAACTCTTTTGTTTCTGTTTGCAACATAACTTTTTAGAGTGACCATAAGGCACATACTGTACCACCATTTACGGTAAAAGGATCCGCCTATAAGTCCACTGTTCCTTATTATTCACCCAGCCATCCGGACTCTTCTGGCAGTGGGAGCGTTATGACTTGCGACACTGTAATCATGGGCCGCACCTTCCATTACACGGGTAGGCTGACAGGGTCGGGGTAGTGGGCTACAAGAGACAGCTCGGTGAAGACAAAATGATAATCGCTGGCATTAATCGAGTCAATTACACCCAAACGTGTCTACAACAATTCATCCACAGTTCAAATAAATAACTAAAGATGTGTGTTAGAGTTTGGGCAGGAAATGGGGTGTTGGAGAAGACTGGGGAGTCATTTTTGTAATCATCGAAAAAGCTTTATGGCACGCAAAGACAAGATGTGATTTTAATTCGAGATCCTACAAAGTTTGCTGGTACTAATAATTCTGTATGGACCATTTTGGAATCTCTGTGTAGTTTTTGACTCGCCCTTCTGTCAAATGTTATATTTATACAACCCAGTGATCCGTGGAAGATGAATGCAATGCCACATCTAAAATAATAACATTTTAAAAACTCTTACTAGATATTGACACAATCCACCATATCCTTTAGGAACATGAAACCAGGGAAACACTTTTACATTATCCCTTAACTACATTGTATCTGCATTATTAAGTGCAAAATAATATACTGTGCAACAAACAGTAATAACATGTCACTACATTGTAACTAACCCTAACACGGTTTTGGAGGTACGGTGTAGTTACATGTTGTTACAATTTGTTACATAGTGTATTAAAGAGGTTAATACAATGTAGTTAAAGGATAATGTAAAATAAAGTGTGACAATAAAAAGTAAATTGACAATGTTAGCCTTAGTTAAGTTGATGTTAGGGCATCCATTCATGTTGTATAGATGTGTATATTTCCTATTCTAATTTGTCAAGTCCAAACTATCTGGGATATGCTTTGTCAGACCCTTAACAGTATTTTCAACAACAAAAAGGTATCAATGAATCAATAAAATAAACAATGGGGACTGTCAAGCTTACATTTATGCAATAACGCTAAAACTGGAATTAAAAATGGCTGAACTTTGTAATTATAAGTGAATTTTCATATGTAATATTTATGTTGGTAGACCATAATTGTCTATCTAACCTTCATTTAACTTCCCAACCAAAGAAAAACCTCAAATATATTTACATTTCATATATCTAGATGTACAGACAATTAAGCACGTGAATGAATAGAGTAGACTGGTGTTGTACCAGTGTCAGCCTTATCTAAATGCTGTGTAGTTGTTGTCAGATGACAGCCCACTCCCCTCCTCCTCTCCCTCGATGGGTTGAGAGGGTTAACCAGTATAATGGGCCGGAGGATGGCTGCTCATTACAAGATACCAGCCCTATGTTTATCAATTAGAGTGGCAGAGAATAGTGTAGAGGTGTAGTAAGCCTTTAACAACACATCTCTGACAAAATCGGGGTCTCACGGTTCAACAGGAGAAGAAACAAAATAGAAATGTTATTAAAACCCTTGATTTGCAATGACATCGGTGGCTACACTCTCAACGCCAAGACCAGCCTATCTCTCTCAAAGAATCTCCAATTTCTCACATCCGTCGACAAGAGCTCCCCGAGGGTTTCATTTACAAAACCCCGGGCAAAGAAAGCTGTCCAGACGCAAGGCAGAGGCATCAGAAGACTTGTCCTTGTCTGGTATCACAAAATGCAAATGTCCTACAAATACATTCCTCCTCGAACACAATGTAGGTTTAGGGAGACAAAAGGATGAAATGAGAAAGGAGAATGGGGGTCACTAAACAAAAGTAGATGCTGAACCAGTCCACCAATTGGTTTCAAAGAGATTCCCTTGCACTTGATCTCTTGCCCTTCGGTTTTCAAATTGCTACATAAAACGTCACCAGGGGAATTCAGACAATAGGGAAGAAAGGAAGAGGAGGGGGAGAAAAATGAGGGCTTAAAAGTACAATGGCGAACAAAAGTCACCAAATGACAATGCCTGACAGCCACTTCAATTCTGGAATGATGCCGCTGTCATGCTGGCTTCCCGGGTATTGATTTTTGCTTCTCTGGGAGCTTGGGAGGGGAAAAAAATAATCTAATCGAGTTGAAACCGATCCCCACTGCTGGCATGGGCCCAATGCAAGAAGCCATCAAGGTTAAAGCAGGCGCAACACTTATCAAAGTATCTCTCCTCCCCTCTCGCGCTGCCTGTGGATGGTCTAGTAATGGACTGGTCACCCTGGCAGCAGCTTCATCTCCGCTACCCACAATCCACCGGGCTTGCCGAAAAAAAAAACGCGCCCTATGCTCATCACATCAGTCTGCGCCGCTACCATCTTCAATAAACTTCAGCCCCAGATTCAAGGTCATGCCACGTGAAAAATCATACGTGTTAAAAGTGTCGGAAGTGAAAAATAGTCAAATGAAGGAAGGACACGACCAGATGAAAAATATATGCTTTCTGAACCGGAGGTGGGCGCAAAATGTGGATGCAAGATTGTGTAAAGCTTGGCGGAGTAGAAAGACAATTGCTAAACAAAAAGAGGTGCTAAATGGGGCCGCAGTTTAGCTCAGGTAGTACAGCGTGCGGCCCATATTCAGAGCTTACAATGCTTTCCCTGGTGTTTTGAGTTTGCCAAATGTCACTCCCTGCTCTTCTCCCTAATTTTCTGTCGATCTACTGTCCAATAAATTAAAGCCAGAAAAAAAATATGACCCAAGCAGAAGAAAAATGTTGCATTGTTCGTTATTGTGCAAACATTTCCACCAATTAGAAAAAGTTATTGACACATGGTTGACCTATGTTTAAACTCTATATGCATTTGAAAGACCTTATTGTATTTATACCACAAAGCTAACCTTGTACAGAAGAGAATTTGATCAAAAACTACCATTTCCTTTTGACTGGAGACTGGGCTGGCATGTAACAAAGAGAATCGTGCATATATATTTCAGGGTTAGCTGGTCACACATAATGATGGGAAGAGTAGAGGAGGTACCAAGGGACTTCATTAGGCTGACAAGACACTAGGACGCAGACTTCTGTTCCCTAGCCCCTTACAGCCCACTTCTATCCTTTCATCCTGACGAGCACAACAACTAAAAGGTAAGCATGTTTTTGACTAGACAAAACTGCAAATGAATCGGTAACAAAAGCCATTTGTACTTCGAGATCTTTTGTCCACCTTTTAAAATATCTTTAGATCTTCCATAAATAGACGTTCCCGTTCAGATTTTGACAGCAGATTTGCCTCAAATGGCCCAGATATCGCACCTTGCTGACATGAGGTACATTACAGCTTGGAAAGGTACATGACAGAGGGCTACAATTGGTGGCAGCTATCAGTCTGTTTTGAGTGATGGAGAGTGGAAATGGCCTTTGGGAGTTGGTGGTGGTTTTCTATCTAGAGAGTGGGAGAATTTGAGAAACCTATGTTCTATACACTTTATACAATTATATATACTACTAAGTCATGCTCAAGAATTCATGCTAAGGAGAGTCCATAAATAAGTTAGATCCATGTTTTTCAGTTTAGATACCATACTATTGTGGTGTGTATTTTTGTCTATTATTTACAATTTTTTTATATTGTAATTTTATCATTTGAGGATTTAAGGAAGACAAGCGGTCATTAATTTGGCAGCTAAAGGGGATTCCTAATAAAACAAAATATAAAGTATAAGGACAATGTAGCTAAAATTTCCAACTGGCTTGCTTGCATGTAGTTCATTTACTCACTAATGTGCATTGATGGGTATAAGATCGATTTTAAAACACAATATGAAATTTGATTCTATGAATTTCTTACCATTCAAAAGAAGGGTATGCAGAGTCCTTCTCCTATATCAGCCTAGACTTCATGGGTTTAGTGGGTTAAAATCAGTCAAATATTAAATGACTGTATCAAACTGTGCATAAAAACACCTTATGGTCCAACCAGGAATTGTGAAAGAATGATTATTTGCGAACCTTAAAAGTTGGCCAAATTTATGATGCCAGATGGACTAGTTTGACTATTTCTACTTGGATTCAAATGAATAGCCTTCAAATTATAAATTATATTAGTCATTTTCTTTGCAATTTACCCTTGTGGTCACTAAAAGGTCAGAGATGGCTGGTCAAACTGGTTCAATTATACAAAGTTAACAAATAACCACCCATTTTGCCCCAGGTCTACAAATAGCCTATCGTTCCTAGATGGCCCCCTTTACCTTTTTACCTAGTCTTTGTATTGGTCTACAATTTTCCAGTTCCACAAACAGCACTATGATAATGGAACATAATGAGAATCAGTTCAATGTTAATGTCATTAACACAGAGCGAAGGGAGCGGATCGTTTTACAAGCTCAGCACTGGAGAGACAATGACGCCAAGCACTAATTACTTGCTACCGTCTGGCTTTCAGAAATCGTTAAGACCTCAATTCAATTACTCTATATAAAGCCTGGTCAGAGTCATGGGTGGGGTATAGAGCTGATGAAGTGTGCCAAAGAATAAAAGTTATATGGGTCTTCACCAAAGTATTTTTATAGTATATTTTTTGGAGCCTTTCTGTGTATTAGGGCAGTTTGGGGAGCTTCATTGAAAAAAACTGGTTGAACTATCTTTAAACTGTATATGCACTGTATCATGATCAACTGTATCAACGATCTTCACCGGATTAGCTCAATCTTCACAATTTTACAACACAATTCAATTGCTATACCACCCACCATTAGTTTATACCACAAAGCAAATAAGAATTTGATTTAGACCGGGATGGAATAAAACAAAGAGAAGTGTCCAGTGGGTGGGGCATAGAGCTGGATAGTAAAGAAGTGTGCCAAAGAATAAAAATGATTTGGGTCTTGCTCACTGGTTCCTATCTGGACCTCTTTATCTGCCCTTGTGCCCTGAGCCCGCCACATTTCATCCCTAATGAACAGCCCCATAAAAAGACTGACTTCGATTTCTCTCTCCTCCGCTCAGTTCCTTGGTCCCTCTTTCCTCGATATTCCTTGGAAAGATATCGGAGTCTATCATTTGCTGTGCCGGGCAACAGCATCCGATCTGCAGATCTCCTTCACATTAAGGATCCTATTAGATACAGAACCCTAAAAGGTAATTGGATTTCCTCCTAGTTATCTCCATCTCTGTTTCACCCTAAGCCCAGTGTAATAACTTACTCTCAAGGGCCAAAGATAACTCAATTCTGTCCCACGGCGCGTCCGGGCGAGTGAGAGGGAGAGAGACAGAGGGAGAGGCATATGTTGTGTCTCTGAAGAGAAGGCTATCTAAATCAAAACGCTCCTCTATCACGGCTGTCTCAGGGATATGAACTCTGACAAGCAGCAAACATAAATTTGTTTTTATGTATCCAATAATCTGTTCTGCTGTCTTTGTTGGCACCTGAAGCTCACGTTTGACTGAAACAATCATTCTTATATGAAAACGAAAGTGAAATGATTAAACTGTAGCAATTGTTGCAGGTGTCTATACCCTCCGTGCTACTCCTAAAAGCACTATAGCCCATTTAAGAGCACAATTTCGTTTCATATCATATGTATACAGTTTCACTATGACCTAAAAGCTTATGATCTGAATTAGCAAAATATCATGATAACACTGAATATTTTTAAACAATGATCATTTGATTACACAGCAGTAATTTTAATTTCTCAGCAGTGGGCAATTCAGAGCAACAACGCACTCAAATACAGCAAAGTCAGATTACTGTCCAACTAACTTGAATTGCTATGTGACTTTTAAAGGATAGACGTTTCTAATAGTTAAAATATTGTAATTGCTATCTTTGTCAGGCTAGAAACAAGCCATTTAATTACATTATATACCATTCATTTTAACAAACACTAGCACTTTGCACATACTGCAGATATGTATGATGATACAGCAAGCTAGAAAAAATGCCTGAAATTCTATGCCTTATTTTGCAAAGTCTGTTTGCATCTATGTCACATGACATTGTATATGAACTGAGTAATAATGGCTCCAAATGTTATTCACATACACACTGTTAAAACATATTTTTGGTCAGTGTGTTTCATTTTCAGCTGTATACTACAAATGTTTGCATCATCCACCTTTAAAAGTGGGGCATAGCTGAAACAGATACTCCACCCCCAGCCTCAGGGGGGATGTTTCATTGGCCTGTTATTTTTATTGTGGCAGTGCAAAATGAAACTGTTGGCTGGAGCTCCCTCAGACTGGGCTTGTATGGAGGCAAAAATCAATACAGCAATATCAGAGCAAGACTTATCAGGGCTTCTCTCTCTGGGGTCACAGAGGAGCAACTGCATTTAAGTGGGGAATTCAATTGTGAAACGCACTATGGGGCAAACAATGGTGGATATCTGATTTGGGGAAATTGCAAAGGCAGGAACTTCTTCAATGACAGCAAGAAAATACAACGATTTAAAAAAAGTTATAGCCTGTAATTAATTTTAGAGCTGAGGTAAATTGGAAATCAGTGGATCCATTTTGAGACAAGAACAGCAACATACAGGGCTCACTAGTATCACAACAAAGAATCTACAAAGAACTGCAAGTCGACGCATAACATAATCTTTACTAAATAATCTCAAGAAGCTTAAGTTAAGTGGAAGGGTTTACTCTAAATTTAGGGTAAATGTCCCTTAAATGTTTGGTTTATAGATTTGTCGAAAAAGATGTACACCTGAGATTATTGACAATTTAATGAAAGGGATATTTGCAAGTTTTGTTCATACCTTTATTTACTTTACATTGTGAAATAATTATGAAAGACCTGTCCTTAAAAATGAAGCTTCAACATCATTGTTTACATGACATACAGCAATAATGATATTTTCACACCAGTTATACAAAAGAAGATACTGGAAACTTTTGAGCTGGGCCTACCTTCTACTTATTTGAAAGAAAACAAGAGTTGCCAAAGATTAAATTATCAGGAGTCTTTATTTAAAAGATAAGTAGATTAGTCCATTGACACACAGTAAGAATATATTGGCTTCTGTACGGGTTAGCATACGTACTGCATGGTTTATAGACCTTTTAAGATGCAGACCAGCGCCTTCACAGTTTTTAAGAGGTCTGATTTTGAGTAAACAGTCCCTAACTTCACATGTACAGTTCCCTTCAGAGGCAGCGGGAGAAATCAACACTAGTCTCTGTTTGGTTAGTCTTGTATGTACTGCATTAGTGTGTGTGTGTGTGTGTTAGTACGAGTCAGTCAATGTGTGTCTGTGTGCTGCGTCAGTGTGTGTATATGTGTGTGTCACTGTGTGTGTGTTAGTGTGTGTCAGTCAGAGTGTGTGTGTGCAAGTTAGTGTGTATCAGTTATTGTATGCTGTGTCAGTGTGTGTGTAAGTTAGTCATTTAATGTGTGTCAGTGTGTGCTGCGTCAGAGTGTGGGTGTGTGTCTGTGTCAGTCAGTGTGTGAGAGTGTGTCAGTGAATGCGTGCTGCATCAGTGTGTGTGTGTTAGTGTGTGTTTGTGTATGCTTTGTCTGTGTGTGTCCATGTGTGTGTAAGTCAATGGTCAATGTGTGTGTGTCAGTTAGTTAGTATGCTGCGTCAGAGTGTCAGTGTGTGTTGCGTCAGTCTGTGTGTGTAAGTTGTGTGTGCTGTGTCTGTGTGTGTAAGTCAATGCGTGTGTGTGTGTTTAAGTGTGTAAGTTAGTGTGAGTTAGCCAGTGTGTGTCAGTCAGGCAGTGTGCTCATGATTAGCTGAGGGTTATGTTTGAAAAGTAAACATTAGTCCTGAGGTCTGCAGTGACAGCTCTGACTGACGTTTGGGAGAGACTGTGTTCTCACTGACTCCGTGTTTTCTCTACATCTCACTGACAGAGCAGAAACATATCAAACCATGAACCCTTACTATCAAAGCACTATCAAAGCAGGCCTCAAACTCTCAGGGGTTTCACAGAGGGGGGCCTTTCTCACAAGTATGTTATATACCTCATTAATTATGCTAGTATGGGCCATCAGTCATAGCAGTAAATTATCTAGCCATAAATATTTGACTTAATTCACGTTGTATGGGTGAATATAAGAGTTGGTATTATTCAAGATGTTCTTTTTGTTATGATATTTAGGTTTTATCTGTAAA
>JAVQKG010229068.1:0-16658 GCA_036025885.1 Hypseleotris bucephala
AAGAGGCAGTAGGCGCAGAATGGCAGGCACACTTCCACCACCTCCTCCGCCATAAGGCAGTAGGTCTTATAGCAGTTGACGCAGACGCATGGGGCGTTTCGCCGATATACATTTGCTGTCGTTTACGACAGCGTGGGTCTAGTTTTGTTCAGATAATTCAATATAATCATGTTGAATATCACTCTCAGCAAGTAATGAAAGAAAAATCACAAAAATGGACTGACAAATAATTAGCAAAGAGGGTCCAACAACACCAACATTTCTGTGTGTTTTCAGGTGGATGCCTTGAGCCATGAGTGTTCTTGGACTTGTATCGAGGCCAGCCAAGTGAGTGCTGTACACATTCCTGTTTTACTGTTAATCTATACTGGCTGCTGGCACGACCCCTGTCCCGGTGTGGAGGTGGACGGGTCAGGGACCTCGGGCACACACAGCGCCTCTGTTCTCTTCTGTTTGCTTTAGCCGTGCTGCGCCTCCCTCTCTCCTCTCCCTGCTCTCTGTGGTTCAGCCATATGCACACGGTCCCAGGCAAATCTCACCCAGTCCATGCCATTCTGTGTCCTGGGACAGTTTTAGGTGTTTGAGACGGTAGAGTGGTAAGGTACGCGGAGAGGATGAAGCGTAACCCTGTCTCTTCTGTCTATCATTGCAGTGGAGTGGCCCGCTCGGACAGTAAACTCAGCGCCAAGGCCCTCTATGGTGAGTACACATTATTTTTAAGTCAAGACATCCTACACAAAAAATGTCATTGTACCAGTTTACAAAGATTTATCATGACTCACCAGTGTATACACAGTTTTCTTTAGTCTGATCTTTTATTTGAAGCGATGTCATATGTTGTGCCAATAGACTGGTGCACAGAGGAAGAGCAATCATCACCACTCCCTAAAGCTGCTTGTGGCTTTGACCCCCAGGAAAGAAACATTTTGAGTGTGTATGTGCACCTTATGTTACTGTGGATTAGGTCTGTATCCTGTCTAGTAGCCTAATATCTAAGTTTAGGGGATTGCAAAAATAAATTTTGTAGTCCATGTATACATATAAAGGGGAAGTTAAAGTCAATTTTGGTTTTGGTTTGGATTGTGTTTGACTTCCACAGAGCCTGTAGTTGGTCTGTGGGTATTTGCAAATGTGGCAAATGATTGTTGATTATTTTGTGGCACAGAAAAATATATTTTACCCCAGTATTTCTACATTGACAGATGACAGCTGTGATTTGGCTTGTAAAGTTTCACAAATATAATCTGAATCGAACCTTTCAGTTTGCCACTTTATCTCTGTCGTGATTTCCATACCAACCATAGCAATATCTGATGATGACTTTATACAATTTCACTATGCAAATGAAAACACAAGGATATGCAGCGGCTCCACTGTGCTTTGGCTGCAGAGAGTGGATGTGTCTAAAGCACACACTGATAAGAAGGGCCAAGGTCTCGCCACAGTCCAGAGCTGAGGGGAGTGGGACACATACTGTATTTTGGAGCCAGTATGTTTTCCAGTCTTTCAGCAGCCTCCCTGAGAGTGACGCAGCATTAGTGACAGGGCTGGATTTGTGCAGGGCGTGTTGTCGGGCGAGAGTGCGTTCAGAGGGAGTGTCTGTTTTTCTGTGTGCCTGCCTGGGTGGAGATGCCAATGTCTAAAGGTGTATAAAGGTGGCATTGAAAAGTGTGGGGGAAAAGTCGGAACGTGGCTGACAGCCTACTGGCTGCAGTCACCAACGACCTCCACTTTCCACAAATATGAAGGAAAACACATGCAAGGGTTGTGTTATGAGCTAGCTGCCATATTTGTCCTATTAATACACAAATGATTATAAATTTACTACAGACCTAGAAGTCACTGGACTTTTTTAGGATTAAAGAAGTTATTCCACTAAACCACTTAGCAAGGGATGTCATGAAGTCATGTCAGGGATGACAACTGTCATGTGAACGCTTTTTAATTTTGCACACTACAGTCAATAACATGTACATACATTGCAAGTCTTTTGATGCAGACCTTTTGTTTTTATGGCTATTTACTAAGATTGTTGCGGGCTGCAAGGGCCAGATGTGACCCCCTGGCTAAATTATGATAAGGTCTGATCTTAACCATATCTTTAAGTAAAAACAAGCCAACAGAAACTAAACCAGGTTTTAAAAATCTGGAAGTCTGGAATGAAGTCTTAAACCTCAATATCTGGTTGTGCAACAATTTTGTAATGACTTGCTTTTATAAATTATAAAACAATAGATCAATTTCTGTTTGTAATTGAACAGACATTTCTTTGCAAACAATGTGACTGGTCTTAACTCAAATAATGTGACTAGTTTTATTTACATAAATGCCATGCAGGAAAATTATGGTGCACACTTCTCAGAGAGAGAACCTCCTCAAATTCTGCTGCACTGATCTATATTTAAACTCTATTGTAGTGATGCAATATGTTTACAAAGCCTGACAACAGTCCACAGGAGAGAGGTGTCCCACTGCTGACAGATGGCCCTCACCTCAGGACAGGAGCACTATAAACTAGGCCCTATTCCTCCTCACATAAGAGCTTAGACGTTTTGGATAGATATCTGTGACCAGTGCTAATCGATGAATAAAGAGATAGAGGAAACCTTTCATGCAAAACATTATTCTCAGAATGTGCAGATACACGATGCAAATGTTGCACTCATCCTCTCCTGTTCTGTTACCAGCAGCTTCAAACAGCCATCCTATTTGGATTATGGCTGTGCAATAAATTTGAAACTATGTAATTAGTGCAATCATTTGTTTGGCAATATCTGATTGTGAACTTCTAAATAATTCATATACAGTACAAGTATTGATGCACTTTTCTCACAATTATTATTCATTCATTCCACAGTAACTCCTAATTATACAAACACATGCATACATGGCAATGCCCAAGGACAAGAACAACTGTATGCACAGAATCAAGCGGGATTATAGGACGACCACTTTACTTCTCAGCCACTGCCACCCCTCGTGTTGCTGATTTAATTACAAATACAGACTACCCCCACATTAACTAATAAAAGTGGGGAATGTAATGAGCTTCCAGGACCTTAAAGATAAGTTTAGATTACAAAATCAGGACCTTTTTAGATATTCTCAAATTGGAAAACTTTAAATAAAAAAAATCAACATGTATTTACAAAAATATAAAGATGCACCTTACCAAAAAAATAAAATAAATTATGATGGATTCTAATTTAAAGGGGCATAATTCATTACATATAAAAAGCAAGATGTGAAACAGAGAGCAACATAACAGCAGAGCAATGGGATATTATTTGTACATAGCACTGGCCAGCAACAAGTGCCCCCTCCTAGGGGGAATTCAGCAGGAAGAATGGCTTGTTATTTTTGTACACCTTCACAAAAAAATTAATATTTTCACCAGAGAAGCTGTTGGAGGCTATGTGGATGTATATTGGCAAACTACGGTTACAGTTACTACTTAATCGGTCTGTTGGTTTCTTTTTAAAAGGCCATAACTTGTAAATTGCATAAGAAGGAAACTTCTGATATTTAGTATTTTTATTATTGGAAAAAACGTTTAGGTCACAGGTGGTGTAACTTGAATTCTCCATTATGGAAGAGGTGAGAATGATTACATAGTCAGATTAATTATTGTTTTGTTATTGCCCCTAGTTAATGGATGTGGGAGTGAATTGTCCGGTTGATGTACTATGTCTCTTTGTCTGCCCTGAAACCAACTGGCCATGGTCTAGGGTACCCCACTTATAGTTGCCGGGATACATAGTGGTAAATCATGACCAGTTTAATATGTGTAGCTTGTTGCCTCCTCGGTCCATTTAGTATTTTATGAATGGTGACAGACTGGGAGGTGTGGTCAGACCTGGTCTGGGCTGTGGATGGTCTGATAAACTGTTGACTCTGGGACCAGTCCATCTGCTGCTAAGTGGCTCTTATTGCATCCCGTTGCAGGCTGTGAATTGATTGGCATAAATGTCAGTCATGAATAAATGATTAAGGGCTCCACTTTCAGAGTGGCACCTGACGCCTGTTTTTCACCTGTGTGGACTCGGAAGAGATAATAGAAGCTAGACCAGAGCTGACGTCACAGTGGTTCCACTCGTTTAAAGTCTTTAATTTGTGTGGTTTGAGGGAAGGTGAGAGCGCTTGTGGTTTATCAGAACAACCACTAACAAATGCAACTGAAAATGTTAGTGAAAGAGAAGTTGTGCTTTGCTCCAATCAGACAACACTGATCTACTTCTGACTCTGTATTAGACTGGAGTTCTGGAGGTGACAGGAGCACACAGGAAGTGCTCTTATTTACTTCATGTGTCACCTGCAGCCAGCTGGAAATGGGTCACTTTTTTGTCTGCCCTCAGTCAGTGGCATACACTGTACAGGGACAACAACTGAGCCTCACCAGGTCTGGGACAGCCCCACCAGGTCTGGAACAGCTTTCAGATGTAGTTTACTAAGACATGTTTATGAATTTGCTAACATTTCAGGAAATAGATATGAAGAAAATTGGGGATTCTGCCCTCTTCCTTATATATACATTTATCGGTACACTTGGTACTGTTAGGGTTGCACATTGGACACGCAGATCCTTGTCCATAATCATTGACCTTGTTATAAATATGGTTTTGTGATTGGAGGAAGCTGTGACCAATATAAAACAATCCAGGTCGAATCAAATGGGGATATGTGATATGCATATAATAATTAACCTCAGAATGGTGCCTTATCATGAATCCAGGCGTATTATGTTTTATCTCAAAGACCTGGCTTCACCCTGTGCTCCTCAATCATTTACAGTAAAATACTCATCTGGCCTATAAACTGCTTCACTTCCGTATGCTGCTTACATTAACTTAGTCTCAGAGCTCAGAACTATGTCTGCTCACTCTGCGAAGGACAGATGGGGTTGGTGTTTACGTTTACATTTTAAATGTATCCTCAGCCAGTTTTGTGATATTTTCTTTCTTATCAACAGAACAGCGGAAAAAATACTCCAACTCCAACTTTATTATGCATGAGACGTCACAGTACCATGTGGAGGTAAGCAGTCGTCTTTGGACAATTTTATTTAACTTTTTACTTTTGTTTTGTGGTGTGCCTTTACTGTATACATTTAAGAGTCTAAAATATTCAGACTGAGATCGGAATCTCAGGTTTTCTTTTATACTGTATTTCCAGTTTTCATTCATTTACTTTAGTTGTGATTGATATTTTTTTCTTTTCCCAGCATCTCTCCACTTTTATTATGGACAAAAGCGAGTCCATTGCTACAGTGGACGATGCCATTAAGAAACTGGTTTTGCTGGACACTAAAGACAAGATCTGGACTCAGGAGATGTTACTGCAGGTGACAGACCAGGCCGTCAGGCTGCTCGACTGTGACACTCAGGTATACAGTACATGCATCCAGCTACAGTATAAACTACATTCATTGCGAACAAGCGAACAAGGGCAAAAAAGAATTTCAAGGCACAGCCAGAGTCATATATGGCCATATTCCAATCTGTTCAATAATGCATTAGCTTGTGGTGAATGACCAACAAAAATTGATGAGCTAAAGCATTCTTGTGCAGATTACTTTCTGTTATTGTTCAATGTAACAACCTTTGATCCGACACACAATCAAAGTTTTAGACAGTTTACAATGTGTAGTAGGTCATGGCTCACAGTCAGATAAGGCCTGTAGGTTTGTGGAGAACAGCTGACCCAATTGAATGAGTTTTGGGGGCTCTGCAATTGAAAAAGGAATTGAAGGAGATTGGCGCGTGTGTGTTTGTAGTGATGTGGTTGATGTTGTCTTAGAACCTCCTGCTTTCCTGAGATGGAGCTCAGATACGTCCCTTCAGAAGACTATAATATGTATAATATGTACATACTCTGTCTATCTCTATGACTGCTTTTGTGCCTTGTTAAGGAGGAACTGGAGAACTTCCCTCTATCCACCATCCACATATGTCAGCCTGTCCTAAACCAGACCAGGTATCCCTCTGTGCTGCTGCTGGTCTGTCAAGACAGAGAGCAGCACAACCCTGACATCCACTTCTTTCACTGCGACGAGGTAGAGGTGAGTCTGTTCACTGTGGCACACATCCATGCTGGCTCTCGTTTCAGATTCACAGGGCACTGTCACAACCAAGCATTTTGATCTTTAAAAAGCACAGCATGCAGGAGCAAAACACTTCTTGATAAGGCAACAATTATTTTTTAGCTCAATAACTCTGTTTCCCTTCTGATCTCATATGGGGATGCACATGTTCTCAGAATTAATTTACAAACCACCTTGTGCAGATATCAAAGAGTATTATCCATACACTCTGTATGACCAACTGCGTATTGCCAAGCATGACCCACTCATGGGTCCAGGTCCACTACTTCAGAATTGTGGTAGCAGTAGATAGTAGATAGTGGAAAAACAAATGTAATTCCAAGAAGACAGACAAGGGAATAGGGCTTGTTCTTAAATCAAACTAAAGCTGTATTTGTTGTAATTTTTGTATTTTTATTTTTATTCATTGCAACACTGACTGGATAATTCTGTTCTCATCAATATGACCAAACATTTTTCTCCAGGCTGAAATGGTCTACGCTGACATTGACAGTGCTATTGGAGACAACAAACAACAAGGCCAGAAAATGAGGCTTCAGACGCTCAAGTGAGAACACATGTGATCTCTGACAGACAGACCGCAACAGGACTGCGGTGAAAGGATGTAATTAGCAGTTTGTTTCGTGCTAATGCTTTTATGTAATCCACCTCTAGAGTAAACCAGGAGAAAATGAAACGACACAGAGAAACCATCCTTCCTCCGTCAGCTCCTGCTCTGAAAGGCCGTGTGGCAGCTACTAACACTTACGGTGAAAAGAGTACATAGAATAACACAAAGATGTTCATAGACTAGTTACGTTTAGCTATGTTTAAAATGTGTTGTTACAGAGAGAAGATCCTCTGTTCCGAGTGAGCCAGAGTCTCGGGAAAACCTGGCCCAGCTTATTGAGAAGGACGTGGTATGTGTACGTTTTCCACACACCTCCCTATGTGATTCATCCTAAACAGAGCTCTTCTCTCTCAGCAAATCCTCAACTGCGCTCTGGATGACATTGAGATCTTTGTGGCACGGCTGCAGAAGGCTGCTGATGCCTTCTCTCAACTCAACCAGCGCAACAAGAGTAAGAAGAACAAGAAGAAAGCTCCAGCAGGTCTGTAGCTTTCTTCTGCGCTCAGTGCCGTGAGGTGGTCTGTAGGTTCCTCTGCCCAAGATGCTCTTTTGTGTCTGTGGGATGCACTGTACAGTAATGAGTGGATGACAGTTGTAATATTATTACTTCCTCACACTGCTTGTTTATCCCTTTTATGTAATGAATAAATCTTTTTTTTTTGCATTAAATGTTGCCACTGGGTAAATTATAACACAACACTGGTTGGTGACCAGAAAGTCAGTAAATCTGACAAAACAAAATACTTACAATTTCTTATATATTATAGTGGCAACTCACTGATATTTATGTAAAAGTTAAGTTAAGTACTGTTTGAATACATTTGAATGATCTCTTTAGTTTTCGGAGCACCCTGTTTGCTGTGTGTCTGACAGCCTTTGGCTCAAATATATCTTCATATTTTTATGCCTAAGCACCGTGTAAAGGATTCTCTTATTTCAGAGAATCGTTTCTCAACTTTGGAGTCTCCTAAATTCGAAATGTAAAGTTGTGTATGTAATGTCCTGTGATTTGGATAAAGTCTCAACATATTGATGCAGTCATTTCAATTAGGCTTTGTTTCACAAGTTGAGAAACTTTGTGTCAGTATTTTCAGCTTTCACTCTCTGCCCATAGCCACAATTATAAAGTCAAATTGATACTGTTTGGTTGCTCTCATTAGGGCGGAAACTGAAACCTGTGCCTTGTGTGAGGCTGTAACTCAGTGGTCCCTGTGTGGTCATTGTCTGGTTATGTGGTCAGAGTGTGGTTATGTGGTCATGTGTCCGTAAATAGTCATGGTGCGCTTGGTTGTAGAGGGCATGCTGACGCTGCGAGCCAAGCCCCCCTCCGAGGCAGACTTCATAGACAGCCTGCAGAAACTCAAGTTGGCCTTTAACCTCTTGGTGAGAGCTTTGATCTTTGACCCCTATTTTAATGTATTTATGGTATACCCATCTTCAATGTGTCTGTCACTACTCCTCCTGCAGGCCAAACTGAAGAAACACATCCAGAACCCCAATGCGTCAGAGCTGGTCCACTTTTTGTTTGGCCCACTGGAGCTGGTGAGTCCTGCAACAACACTCAGTAACACACTATACTACTGTACAGCTGGTTGACCTACATACTATATGTGGGAAAATGATCAATTTCAGTTTAGGCAGATGACAATCACATGAGAAAATACTGACTGAATGCTTTTGTTGAGATGGCTCAAAGCATTTTGTAGAAAATAATGGGAGACTTTTGAAGTGGGCAGAATGAGTACAGTTCATCTGTGCTTTGTGCCTGACTATCCTTTGAACATGTGTGTTTTTTCACCACACCCACTTCTATTTAAGAAAGGAAAGACAAATGTAGAAATGTATGTAAATTTTTCATTACAATCCGTAAACCACTTGTGTCACACTGCCCTGGTACCAGCAGGCTACAAAAACAATGTGCTGATTGGCTACTTGATCTGCCCCAGACCTTTGGACACATGGACATGATAAGATAAAAGTGCTATTTGAACTATACCTGTGTTTCTTTATATTATATATATATAATATAATAATATATATATATATATATATATATATATAAGAAAATAGAACAGAAACCCAGGTATAGCTTCAATTGCATTTTTAAATAAATGAAACAGTAAATAAATACAATGTATTGTTACAGTTATTTGTTATATGGCTCAGGTGCTGCAGAGCTGTGGTAGTCCGGAGCTTGCACGTTCGGTCATCTCCCCTCACCTCTCCAAAGACGCAGTGGACTTCCTACGAGGTCACCTGACCCCCAAAGAGATGACCATCTTTGAGCTGCTGGGTGAAGGCTGGACCAAACCCCGGTACATTTACATAATTAAATTCACACATAATATCACACACTTCACATACTCAACATAATAAAGCAGTGTTTGAGTTCAACGTCGTTGTATTGCTCAGAGCGGAGTGGCCTCGGGACCAGTGTGGTCCTCCTTACTTTCCTAAGTTCCGTAACAACTGGGAGCCCCCGTTGGACCACTTCAAGACGGCCCCGTGGGAAATTGAGGGTCCAGACTACTGGTCCTCGGCTGATGTAAAACACTTTATCACTGCCATGTATACAGTAAGCAGCACCCAAAACTAAACTATTCATATATTTTTTTCTACAGTTTGGATCACATTTATCAGGGTCTTCAAATGGGTCAGTGCTAATCAGATGTAACCTCACCTTACACAGCACAACACCAATGAATATTATAATTTTATCTACACAGGTCTCACTCTCGGAAATATGCCAAAATCCGCTACCACTTTGTGGCCAGAAATGCCAATGAGCTGTCAGTACTGCAGGATGAGGTCCTAGAGGTAAACATGTTTTAACCTGCTTAGAGTTATTAATAGAGTTGATAATATTTTGTCATGTACCAAATATACAGGCATGTGTAAAGTCCTGAAATTTGTGTCCTCCATTCACTTTTCCATGTTGCTATATTTTACCAGTGTGGGCCTTTATATTGAGTACACTTAAATGTGTTGGCAGGTGATTGAAGATGACAAACAGTGGTGGAAGCTAAGGAACCGCAGTGGGCAGGCTGGATATGTTCCCTTTAATATCCTGGACGTGGTGGACGAGCCTGAGGGACAGGTGACCCACTGCACTCTGAATATGACACAGACACATCATACATTTTTATCTGTCCCATTAATGGCACAGTTTTTTACTTTTTACTATTTTATGTATTCCGTAGCATTTGTTTGTTTGTTTGTCTGTTAGCAACTTTGCGCAAACACAATTGAATGGAGTTGGTAAGGTCTGGAATGACACAAAGAACAATTGATTCAGGAGTGATCAAGACCACTTTCAGGGTCCAGGATCTTTCTGGAAATGAGCTGCCTTGGTGGAGGTCTACACTCTTGAGTGATTTTTAGTTACTTTAATTCTGTAATGAAATGTGTAGTTGCTAAAAGTATTCTAAAAATGGACAGGCTATTGTATTAAAACCATCACTGTTTTACATGACCAAACACCTAAACATATGAATAAGGAAGTAGTGACAAATAAAACAGGTGATAAATCAACTTGATGAGAGTAAAGGTTGAAGCTAAGCAGTGACAGTGCACACGCCCTTCTGCAGTTTCACACACATACCCCTGGCTCACACACAGCTGCAGATTAAAGACAAACCAGTTTTTAAAACAATAGTGTCTCATAAGCACTGTATCTGTTTGTGCCGTAGGCCTACATGCCTCCGCTGACTCCTCTGAGCCCTACAGACAAACCCAAAAGTGAGTTTTACAACAATATGTAATAAATATACTTAAAACAATGAACTCATTCTGATGACCCAGTCTTCTTTTTAGACATGGATGAGGTTAATAATGAGTTATTACTGAAAATCACAGCAAACAAACCTCAGCCTCAACCAAAGAAGTTCCATGTGCCACCCAAGTCCCATGTTCCTTTGACTTTTGACTCTAACCCAGAGCAGGTCATAGTCTGGCTCAACTCCAAAGGCTTCTCCAAACCGTGAGTTTCAATCAGTCTTCCACACTGTTCCACCTGCCTGTTTTTATATTGTGGAACTAACATCTACATAAAATCTCATATTTCTTTTTAGGACTGTGGAATGTTTAGGCATCCTCACTGGAGCTCAGCTGTTTTCTCTCAACAAAGAGGAGCTGAGGGCAGTGTGTGGAAGTGAAGGAAACCGAGTGTTCAGCCAGGTGACAGCAGAGAAGGCCAAGCTGGAGGTCAGTCTGTCTAGTACCAACACAACATCTATACAAAAGCGTATTATGTAAACTTAACCTGTACAGTGTTGAGACGTGTGCGCAGTTTTCTGTCCCAGTTGTGTTTGATTGTTCTGCCCCCTGGTGGCCTGATTCTGACGGTGTAAGCTTGTTGTGTTTGCAGCAGAGCAGTGGGACGTCAGAGTTGCAGGAGGTGATGAAGAGACAACAGGAGAGGATCAGCTCCAGCTCCAAGGACTGAACCATTACACACTTTATATCACCCCAACCTCTGTACATTCTGACTGTATATTTATTTTGTACCAGCTGTGCACTCAGTGTTTATCAAATTAAAGTTTGAGTAGAAATGATTGTGAATGTACGTGTGAATGTAGTGTGTGGTGTGTGCGAGCGTGAGATGGATATGATGTACAGAAATGCAGTGTTAGAAGCTGTTTACCTGATGATAATGCAAACTCAAATATGTGCCACAAATAAAAGTTGTTTTCTCATTTGTCAACAGTTATTTTTCTGTTTACACGCCTTTTCTTTAGCTACAGCAGCTAGATGCATTTTACAATTTTTGGATTTGCCGTTTTGCCAGGTCTTGCACAAGTAAAGAAACATGACATCTCACATGTGCTGCACAGTACACTGACACATAAAACAACAAATGCAGGAAGACAATCTAAATATTATAACATTGTTTGTGGAAAGAAAGTAAAGAAAAGAGTAAAGAATGTATAGGAAAAAATGCAGAAATTAGCCATTTGTGTGAGAATCCTGTTTAATGACCTGATATAAAATTTTACCACATTTGTAGTTGTACATTTAGTTATCTTCAGTAAAAACAATTTTGTTTTAATCATCAGTAGATCAAAGTGTCTCATAAATATGTCATTTATGGAGATATGCATCAAGCCAGAGCTCACCAGAGGTTTTTAGAGACCTGTAAATACATAATAAATTAGTTATATCACTTTATTAATATAATGGCATTAGATGCAGTTTGTATAATAAACTAACCTGATCACATCAACAATAGCAGTGCTCATAGGTTTTTCCACATAGGCAACCCCATGTTTTTCACACAGTGCTCTGACGAGTGGCGCCACCAGGTGGTAATTATGGCGAGGCATCGTAGGAAACAGACTGAAGAGAGGAATGGCCAATGAAAACAATAATAGTATTGTAACTGCTGCGAGCTGAGCTTTAAACACGTCAGTGTCAGTTTAACCTGAGACCTAATGCTATTGGATGAAAGCCCATGGCCAGTTTCAGATCACTACAATATTTTGTCCACAGTCTTGTTTCTGGCTCCATTAATTATAAAATGAATAAACTCAGATTTGACAGAACTATCTGTAAAGCTGTTTAACTAATTGCTTCAATCAGCATACAAACGTGCTTACTGGTGCTCAATCTGGAAGTTGAGGTGTCCACTGAACCAGTCGTTGAAGGTAGACTGCTCCACATTGCAGGTGGCATGTAGCTGAGGACAGAGGCATGTGTGTAAGTGATCAACAGAAGCTCTGATGCCAGCAGAAGAACTTGAGAGAGCTCTTTACCTGCATTGTTAACCAGTCTTGGTGCTTCTCATGGTCTATGTCCATGGGCAGATGGTTCATCTGAGTCACCCACACAAACCAGTGGCTTTCCAAAAACCTACAGAAAATAAACAAAAGCAAAGCAATAATAATTTACCATTCTCATTTAAAGTAAACAAAGACAAATTGCTGTTTATTGACCTAACAAAAGTGAGGAGTGCCAAGGAGCCCAATAGACCATACAACGGCACATAACAGGTCAGGTATCGAAGGTAGAATGTCAAGGACCAGGATAAATCCTTAAAGAAACAAATGACAGATGCTATTTATGAACATTATTATGAGGACACATATAACAATTGTCATCATCTTACCACCCATTGTCTGTGTTTGATGGTAATGTACATGGCCTGGATGTGGAAAACTACTGGGATGATCAGAGGTGGTCCGACTAAAGGTAAAAGCATTGTTCATTATTTATGTATCTTTGAGGAAAGAAAGCCTAAATATATTAGTTTATATTCCACCCATAAACCAGATAAAAGAGCAAACATGAGAATATATTCCATACCGAGAAAGAAGTATTTATGCTGGTAATGGTACGGCAGAAATTTAATCTTCTTGATTCCATACTGTAGCAAACAGGAGGAAGATGTTTAAGAATAGGTATGTAAGTATGTTGACATAATATTCTTTGCAATCCACTGACCTCCACTGGTTGAATGTTGCCAACTACCAGGACGTTCACCATGTTGATATCTGGGTCTTTGCTGAAGATGTTGGGTTTAGCATGATGCTGAAAATGTCGATGGTTCCACCAGTTGGCAGAAGCTCCCTGGAAAATATGGGTTATCACATAAGGCTAAGAAATTCCAGTTTATGTTGATGGGATATGTACTGTATATACGCAGATGTTATGTTACCTTTATGTGACCAATGAGAAACCATTGTGCAATGTGATTCCAACAAGACTTTTTGAAAACTGACAAATGGCCAAAGTCATGTTGCAGCCAGGAAGCCTGTGCCTAAAGAAAAACATTGCAGTTATAAACCTTTTATCCTATGGTGACATGGTACAGTGTAGATGATTGTAGACAGGTCACCTGTACAATGGTGAGAAGAATGGTGCAGAGCAGAGTGGGCCCCCAGCCGGTCCCCCAGAGCCACACCAGCAGCCAGGCCCCAGCCTCTAGCAGCAGGACCTGAGCCATGTAGAGGGAGAAGAACCAGGGCTGTGCCACAAACATTCCATTGCGCTCCACCTGGGCCTGGAGAGCCCGGAAATCTGCTACCACTGCGGCCTGTAAGACAAAGATTAGGGTAAACGAAACAAACTCTGGGTGTAATTGTGAAGGCTGGGTTAGTTAAGAGATGAGTGACATTCGAGCACTCCTTAACACCTCAGTCTCCTGAATAAAACAGAGAGTAGCCAGTGGGTTAGGGTAACCCTCTCAACAGCACAGCTCTGTCTCAGAAACAAACAAGATTTGACATTTATGTGTTTGGCTCACATTTTTGTTGTTGTCCTGACTGGGCTCATTTTCTGCTAGCTCTCCGATCAACAGGGGCTTTAGGAACTTCTGCACTACCTTGCGATCACTATGAAATGCTGTGAAAGCTTCCTACAGCAAAAACACAACACACATTAAGTCAAATCCTCATATCTCACTGCAAGTTTATAAATGATCCTTACTGTGGCGTCCTCTCCAGCATAGTGACTGATCAGCCGGAACCCTCCTGGGTGTCTCTTGGCCCACTGCGTGACATTATACACTTTTCGATCTATGACCAGCCACTGGTCGTTCTTCTGGCGGTGTCTCTGGATCTCCTCCCAGGTGAGGACCGCAGCAGGGCCCCGGCTGGTGGCCCCTGGCTCCTTCAGCTCTGCAGCACTGCTCATCTCTGCATCTTCCAGTATTCTGCAGCACTGTTTTGTCCACTGATTGTTAAAAGGATTGAGGTAAGAAAAAAACATGACTTCCAGTTAAAGGTCCTGGTGTGACCCTTAAGTGATTGTGGAATGTCCCCCTAAAATGAACTTTAACTGTAATCAATATCAGACCTGTTGCTCCTTGTGCTGCTAGAGATAGTAAACTGAGAAACACCTCTTGTAGCACACAAAACAAGGGCAACAAGCTCACAAATAATTCATTATCAAATAGGAAGCTAGGAAGAGGAGGAACCTTTTAGCTTAAAAAATATAACACATTCATAATATCTTAAACTGTGCAATTACACGTCTGCATGCCCCCTATCCGCAAAAGGAGTGCAGAGACTGGTGTGAATATGAAGTAAACAAACGAATAGCCCACGCAGACGCTGCAGGAAGATGCTTAAGCTCAAGCTTACAAAAATCCAGACTTCACGGTCCAATCCTGCCACCGCACCACCATTCTCCCTCTGCTTCTTCTCCATCTTAAATCAGCAACATCCACCAAACTCATCCGGGTTTTCCCTAATATGTCCAGCGAATCATACGGGACAAACTGTGAGCGGATCATTCGAGGTTTGTGGCCAATCGGCACAGAGTATCTCCTGGACGACTGGCAGATTTGTAATTGGCCCAAAAGAAAGCCCATCTCAGTACTATGTGGCGTGTGGCTCACGTGGACCAGTGACAGGTCCGCGTCAAGTTACAGTCGCAAAAATTATACACGTAGTGCAAGAGCTAGCTAATCAAAGTAGCCTGCTATTATCTCAAACGAAAAGGAAAAATAGGCCGCCTATTGTGTGGGAGTAACGCGTAAGCCTATCTGTGGCATTATTTGAATAAAAAAAGGACTAACACGATATTAACCTCAAACGTAGGCCTACATAAAACTGGTTGCACAAGTTGAACTACGACTTATTCTTTTATTATTCAATTAGATTGCAATGTAGGCCATAGTGTCAGCTATGCAATATCTTTATTTTGCCAGCTGTTGTTTTCTTTCAGCTGAAAAAGCTCAGATTATATCTCTTCCCCCATGCTGGCCATATCCACACCATGCACGACAAACATAAGTAGTAGGCCTACCATTTACATAATAAGGAAGTGTTTTCTGCTTCTGAGAAGGTTAACATCTCAGAATAAAGGATCCCTCTACTCTAACATTAGAAAGCTCAGAAAATGTGAATTAAATAAAATAAATAAAAGTGTCTTCTAAGAGGGTATTTGGTTTAATTGCCTACAGTATCTTATATGGCTCAAATTAGGACACTTAGGCCTACTGGAAAAGTATAGACATCACAGCGTTACACTATTACTACATTTTTATTTGTGTGTTCATTTCAGTAGGCTATTGGCACTTGACAGGCACTTGAGGCAGTGCACTTTGCTCTCTATTGTAGTCTACTGCACATTAGGCAGAGTGGACCCAGGGGTGTTTTAAGGTCTCTTATCCTGCATTTGTTGTTGTAGCCTATTTTGTTGCGTTTGGAAGAGTTTGTCTCACTCCCTTTTGTCGCCCACAGATGGTGGTGTCACGCTGTTTGAATCACTGATTCACTGTTTTTGGCCTCATTTAACTTTTTTCTTTCAGTTGCCTCTTTGACAGAGGTAGGCATATCACTACTAATACAGCATCTACATGCTTATAATTCACCCGTTTTGTTTCCAGTTGTTGTGGAGTTGACTATGATAGGATTTTGTAGGCTACTTTTTCATATGCTGTGTGTTCCCTTTGGGTCAGCTCCAGTGTGATCCTCTGCCCTATAGCTGTCACTTACACTCATTGACTGAGCTCTCGTGTCTGGCCATGGCATTCGCCCCGTTGTGTCATTTCAGGGTCATTTCAATGCGAGGATGAAAATTGCAAATCAGCTCTTTTGCTCCCCACATATCGCAGAGCATTATCTTCATCTGGTATGTGCTCTGTCTCATCGGTCTGACGCACACTCACTCATCTGACCCCAACAGCTTTTTAAAGTTTTCTTTAAGATCACTATAGGCTTGACCTGTCTGCTGTGTGCCAGATATTCACAACACACACTGAATAGCCTAATCCAACATGGAATTTATTAGATCAAAAGAGAAAACTGCATTCTACTCAATATCTTCATCTTTTTCATTTCATTCTTAGCCCTTTTATAGAATGTGCACTCAAGAAAACTGTGTACTCAAGAAGACTGTATTTCAATGGAGGAACTTCTCATTTAGACAATGCAGTTTATATAGAAATAGACCCTTAAATTTTTTTGTCATATGGAATGTTAAAAATTCCAGAATGGAGGAAACTGA
>JAVQKG010229124.1:0-13838 GCA_036025885.1 Hypseleotris bucephala
TGCCTAAAGAAACAGTTCACATTGAACCACAGCAACCCAAAATGGAGGGTTACCAAACTGAACAAGCTCGACCTCAAACTAAATTACAAGAGGAAGTGAAACCAAGTAAGGCCGAGGTACCATCAACACAGGAAATGCCTAAAGAAACAGTTTACATTGAACCACAGCAACCCAAATCAGAATTACTATCATTAGGACAAGATGAAATAAAACCAGTTGAGGATGACCTACCATCCAATCAGGAATATCCTAAAGAAACAGTTCACACTGAACCACAGCAAGCCAAAACAGAGATTTGGACAATGCAACAAACCCCAACTCATCCAGAAAAGTCAGAATTGAGGATGCCTGAAAAAGACTCTGACTTGGAGGTCGTCAAATCTGATCGAGAACTTACCCAACCAGAGGATGGCTTGATCCCTTCAGAACAAGGCACAATGCAAACCCCTGAGACTGAAGTCTCAAAAACCACACAAAAGAAAAAGACAAGGAGACACAGTAAGACTAAAAAGGACAAGGATGTTGGGGAAGAAGAACATTCATATTTACTGGAGGCAAAACCTGATCCTACGCAACCACAGACATCAATGATAACAACAGAGGTTTGCAAAATTGAACAACCTCAACTCCAAACATCTCCTGAAATAGTGTCATTACAACAAGAGGAAATCCAACCAGTTGGGACTGGGGTACTACCAGCACCACATTTGCCTAAAGAAACCATACACATTGAACCACCGCAACTCAAAGTGGAGTTTGGTAAAATTGAAGAAACTCAACCTCAGCCAGAGTTCAGATCAGATTTGCACCTTTGCACTTTACCAAAAGAGGTCATTTCTGGAGACAGTTTACAATCTACCACACTTATAAAAATTGAAAAAGACCCTAGTTATAAAGAAACTGTTGATCCAGAAGCACAGATCAGAAAAGGTAAAGAAGCCAGGAAAACACAATTTGAAGTTGTTGAACAGGTAGAGAAAACTTTTGCCCCAATTAAAAAAGAAACAAGTTCCAAGACAACAGAAGTAAAGCCTAAGAGGTCATTTTTTGGTCTGATGAAGGCAGCGGCGCAAGAAATTAAAAAGGGTGTGGAAGACATTTTAACAGGTGATGTTACCAAAACTCAACAATTGGCTACGGGAGAATTTGACATTTCATATAGTAAAATAGACCTAACAAAACCTAAAACTGATTTAGTAGAAACAAAACAAGATGTGGTGAAATTTAAAGTTCAGCTCTTAGAAAAATCTCAAGAACAACCAAAAGATGATAGGGATGCAACTCCAAAAGAATTAGACTTGCTAGTTACTAATATTGAAGAGCCACTGGTACAAAATCAGGGTGTAGTTGAGCCAACTGAAAGAAACTTGTCATTAGAAGTAGAAGATGATATTTTAGCTTACAGCCTGTTAGTTACAAGTGAGCCAAGAATCCCAGAAACTGCCAAATCAACAGGCGAGGGCACTAGTGACTCCTCTGAGATATACAAGGTTGTATTAGCATCTTTAGACAAAGGTAAACCAATCCAAGATATATACAAGGTTCTGGAAAGAGCAGC
Organism: Hypseleotris bucephala; assembly: GCA_036025885.1. Taxonomy (NCBI): domain Eukaryota; kingdom Metazoa; phylum Chordata; class Actinopteri; order Gobiiformes; family Eleotridae; genus Hypseleotris; species Hypseleotris bucephala. Next base: position 1,559 of record JAVQKG010229124.1, read on the forward strand.
AGATCCTGACTTGCATGACATTAGATTAGACTTGACTCAACCAGACCACATTAAAATCCAGGAATTAGAGGAACCAAGCCAAGTTGTAGATGAAGGCAAGGTAGCAGAATTAACACAAGATTTACCCAAAGAAGGCATGAGGCTTGAATATAAAGAATTGCATGTTTATTTGCATGTCTTGAAAACTGACACCGCCAAAACGCAACCACACCAAGCACAAATATCCACAATGCAAGATACATGCACACCAGATGACATTAAAGCCATGCTAGAGGTTTCAAATGATAGGGGTAGTGTGGGGAAGACTCATGTTGAATTCCAGGTTTGTAAATCTGACAAAATTCAACAAAAGGAGTTAAAAAAGAGAAAGCAGCACGTAGTGAAAACGCCTGAATTGGACGAGGAGCTTGAGATCAAACAACTGCATGTAGATTTGCATGGTGGAGAAAGTCAACCTAGGCCACAAGGAGATGGATTTCCATTGCAAGATATTGATAAAGGTGAGCTACTGGACTCAAAAGTGACAGAAGACATGCTTTCTGACTTGCAGGTTGAACCAACGAAGAAAATGAGCGAACTTCAAGTCTTAGAAATAACACAAGAAAAACCCCAAGATGTCAAACCGATTGGTCTTGCTATAACAGATATCCAACCACATGAGATTGTAGAAGAGACAGCGGCAGTACAAGAACTACCTAAAGATGTAACAAAGAAACCAGGTGTCCAAACTGATAAAACTAAATCACCACCTCTAGATGTACAAATCATATCAAGTACTTTGGAGGAGGCATTGGGGCCAATACAAGCTGAAATGAAGACCAAAGTGGAACGAGATAATCGTGATGTCAAAGAATTGGACATCAGAGTAGAAAAAATACCTTCAAATTTCGAAGAAACTGAGAAACCGGAGGTCTCTGCTTTTGGGATAGACACTCAAATAGAAGAAACTATAACCGTCACAACTGAACAACTTGAGAGACTGAAACTATACCAAGAATCTCCAGAAAGTGCAACATCTGAAGTGATCACAACAGTTGAAGTCAAAGAACCCACATCTCTTGTTTTTGCGGTTAAGCCTCATGAAATGGCTGCAACATTTGCGCAAATTAGTCTATCTGAAATTGATATGACAGAGCCAGGAGAGACGGAAATTAGGGTGAAGCTTCTTAAAACGACAAAAGATGTAGAGAAAGCTGAAGAGGAGATGGTAAAAGATGAGAAGAAGTCACCAGTCTGTTTTGTACAAGTAGACATACCCAAAAGTCACAAAGAGAATGAAAACGTGTTTGTTACTGTAATCAAAGAACCACAAATTGATATTGTTGAAACTAGTATTCATAGCAAACAAACTGGTGAAGACAAACCTGATAAGGGGACAGCTAAGACAATTAAAATTGAAGTTCAAGGCCCAGAATGCAAAGATGTTGTCCAAAAAGAGTCTGTTGTTTTGATACCAGAAGAGCCATACAAAGTGAAGACAGATGTTGTAGAAATTAGCTTATACGAACAAGCAGGAATGGGGCAAAGGCAGATTGAGCCAGAGATGCGGGTCATTACAACTACTACAGAGACAAGTGTGCACCAAAATGTGACAGAAATTGTGGACTTGGAGACAATCGAAGATGAGAAAATAGTTGAGATTCCAGTATCTCAGGCAGTGGAGGTAGCCAAAGATAAAGAAATCACCAAATGCATCACTGAATCTAGACATATTTCTAAAGAGGATTCTGGAAAAATTGAAGTTCAGAAGACAGTTCAGCCGAGCTTTGTATCTGAGCAAGAGACATCATTGCAAGTCAATGTTACTACGCAAGGAGTGAAAGATGATACTAAAACAGTATTTGTCACAGGAAAAATTTCTGCAGCAGATGTACAACCATCAACTAATTTGGAAGCTGACAAGAAACCCAGTATTCAAGAGTTTATTAGTCTAGAAAGTCCAATTCCAAAGGCTGCAGTTGAGCAATTGGGTATTGAAGAAAAAACAGAAGAAGCATCAGTCCCAACAGAAAAGAAAACACCTGACAAAGCCAAACCAGAGAAGTCTTTCATTGAGTTGATGAAGGAAGCAGCTCTAGAAATTACAAGAGGAGTTGAAGGCATTTTAACAGGTGAAGCTCCCAAAACGCAAACATTGTTCAAAGAAGTGGTCAGTTTAGAACCAAACAAACAATCCGAAATGACAACCGATTCTGGGGCACAACTAGGTACTATCCAATTTGGAAAGGTAGTTGGCGATATAGAGACAATTTATCCAAAAGAAGAGTTTGAAAGTATTAAAGTTAGCAGAGCTGATGTCGCCAAGCCAAAAAAGCCAATTGAGAAAGAGGATGACCAACCGACAAATGTGGTGAGTGCGAAGGCTACAGTTGAAAAGGTGGAAACTGTTAACATTATAAAGCAAGAACTAGTATTGCGGCAAGCACAACCACAATCAAGTGAAATGCAAAAAACAATTGAAAAAGTTAAGGAAGAACCAGAGAAATCTTTTGTTTTGATGATGAGAGCAGCTGCACAAGAACTTGAAATGGGAACAGTTCCAAAAGACATTGAAAAACATGCCAGTGAAAAGCTACCCACAACTGCAACACAAGGCAAACAGGATTATACTAAAATAGAAGATGATGTATTCGGAGAGGAAAATTTGGAAATTTTGCAACCAATATCAGAAGAAACAACAGAAAAGGCAAAAACAGAAGAGACAGTTACTGAAAAAGGGGCTGCCAAAAAATTGAAAAGACAAGAAAGTGTAGGTGTTGAAGAGGATCCAGGTGTGAGTCCAACTGAAGTAGTCTTTTCTGATGCACTTGTCTCACCAACACAGCTCCAAGTTACACAGAATATCGAATCAACTAAAGTTATAAGATCTAAAAATAAAGCGGTATTTGAAACAGCTGTTGTGAAGAAGAAAACGGCTGTATTACAAGATGCAAAGGAACAGGGAACCCTACAGGCACCAGATGAAGTTACAATCAAAGAACAAAGTCACACAGAGCTTAAGGAGGCTCCCAAACGTGTCAAGAAAGAGAAACGACAAATAAACGACAAGGATGAATCTGTGCAACCATCCATAGAGAAAGTTGATTTTGCAGTTGTGTCAGAGACAACAGAGATAGCAGTAGAGCAACTGAGCACTAAGAGGGAAGACAAAGATGGAAAGATTCAATCTATCCAAGTGTCATCTGATGTTTTACCCACAACAGCGTCACTTGAGTCACAAGACGCCCCATCTGTTGCAGTTGAAGTCATTCGGACAACAATAATTTCAGAAAATGAACCAAGAAGCACTCTGAAACAGGACACGGAATCTTCTCAACTATCTCCAGATATTTTGACGACAACAGTCAACAAGGAATCTAGGAGGGAAATTCCTCAACCTTCTGCCAATGTTTTTATGGCAACAACCATGACTCCAGAAAAGGCAACATTAGAGGCACAAACAATTGACTCAACAAAATTAACAATTCACACACTTGAGGGCATTGAGACAACAATTAGCACTCCAGAAATTGAACAACTAAGCACTACAAAACAAGAAAAACAACCCAGCAAAGTACAACCTTCTCTTGATATTTCAACCACAGTAGAGCCACCAAGGGATGAATTAAAGGTGCTACCAGTTGATGAAGTTGAAATTATTAAAACAATACAATTCACGCCTCCAGAAATGGAACAAACAAGCACTTTAAAGCAAGACCAAGAACCTGGTAGTAAAACCATTCAATCTTCTCCTGATGCTTCTGCCACTATAGTTCTTCAAGAGTCTAAATGGTCCAAATCACAACCATCTGAAGTAATTGAAATTGTTAAAATAATAACAACAACTACAGAAACTAAACAATCAAACAAAGACACAGAGGGTGAAACTGTCCAAGTGTCCTCTGGTGTTCTGACAACACAAGAGCCACAAGAAACCGATTTGACAAAAGCAATAAAATCTTATGCATTTACAACCATTAAAACTACAATTAGCACTCCAGAAGTTGAAAAACTCAGCACAAAGAAGTCAGCCCAGGAATCTGAATTTGATGTTCTGACTACAACAGAACCCAACCCAACGGAATTAACAAAAGTAGTCCCTTCAGAGGTGGTTGATGCTGCTAAATCAGTGGTTCAAACAACTATTTTGAAAGCCACGACCATGATCTCAGAGCCGGAAAAGTCAATTCAAACTAAAACAATCGCCAAAATACAAATTGACGGAGCGAGTCCAGAGCTTGGAAGCTCAAAAGATTGGGACAAAGTAGAAGTTGAACAATTGTCTTTCAAAGTAACAACAACAGAACCTGTAACAGTGCGAGAAGCTACACAGCCAAGTCCTATGAAGCAATATCTAGAAGGGGTGAGTAAAATTCCCAAAGCTTCTCCTGATGTTTTGACCTCAATAGAACCAGTTGAGGCAGAAGAAACAATTGTGACAAGTGTGGTGCTATCTGATGCATCTGGAACTATTGACAATGCCACCAAAACTGAACGGTCCAGCATTATAATAAACCAAAGTAAAGTTACAAAAGAAATTGTCCATGCCACTCCTGGTGACTCAATAGAAGTTGGTACAGCTAGCTTAGTGAAAATAGATCCAAAGTCATATGAAACTGCAGACACTGTGCAAAACCAAGAAGCTGGTAGTGAAAGTATCCAAACTTCTGCTAGCATTTTGACAACAGTACAGCTTCTTCAACACACAGTAGCACAAGACCAAAAAGTTAAGATTGAAGAAATTCCAAAAGTTTCTCATGAGATTTCAACAGACGTAGAAGAGACCGAATCGATAGTCCAAAAAACTATTGTGCAACCTACCACTGTGATGTTGGAACGTGAACCAATGCATGATACTGTAGATAGAATCAAAGAGACTGTCCATTCACAAGAACAAGACAAAACCAAAGTGGAAAGTGTGTCTTTAGTGATCGCAAAAGAACTAAAAATAACTGCAGAAATGGGCAAAGTGGCTATTAATGAAACTACACAACCTTCTCTAGTTTTGACAGCAACAGAGCAAGTCTTTTTGCCATCTGATAAGCTAGAAGAGACTAAAAAGCAAGACCAGGAAGCTATTAGTAAAACCATCCAGTCTTCTACTAAAATAGCATCGCCTGATCTTGGAAAAGTGGCAGTGATTGCACCAGAAATTGAACCACAAGAAACTGACAAAATAGTGCAAGTTGAAATGTTAGATATAGTTGTCAAAGAGCGTAAAGATGAAGTAGATTCCAAGATGGCTGATGATCCTGAAACACTTAAGGAGGAAGTTGTTCACACAGTCTTGATAGCTGAACCTGATATTTCAACCGCCGAATCTACTGATGAGGTACAAGACGCTGAATTGACAATACTATTAACTTCGGAAGCACCTGCCTTTTTAGAAATTGATACAAAGTCACCAGAAATGTATGAGGATCTACAAGAATTGTCAAAAATGCAAGATGTTGATCACGAAAAACAAAGAATACAAGTTGAAATGATTTCTCCAGAAACTGAAAGTGCCCACATATCACTGACTTCCAAAGTGCTACTTGAAACCAAACCTACTAAATTGGAATCGGAAAAAATCTCTTTCAAAATGGCAAAAGAACCGAAAGTAGATAATCAAGTTAAATCTTCAGAAAAATTGACTACTACCAAGCAAGATGTAAAGACTTCACGTGAATCTGCCCAGAAAGATATAGATGTATCCAAGGCTCAATTCGAAGTATGGGAAACCGTTACTGAAACAATAACAAAAGTCAAAACTCATGAGGAAGCAAAACATAAAGCTATTCCAGTGGAAAGTGAGCCAGTCTGTCAAATGGAACCAAGTATTGAAATTAGGACAATGCAAAAAAATAAGGAAGAATTGTCTCAAGAAACTGAAAAAGCTGATAAACCGATTTCTGAAACTACTGTGGTCCAAAAAGTATTCACCCAAAAGACAGAAGTTGAACATACGAAGAAAGACAAAAAGATAGTGCCCATTCAAAAAGAGGAGAAGGCTGAAGAACAACCAGTAAATGTACAGCTTAGAACCAGAACTGGTCGAATGCTGCTTCAAAACGTGGAAGTGTCACAGGTAAATCAACTAACTGAATCGAATTCGTAATAGAGATTTTTATAGCCATAATAAACCACCATCAAGTAATTAAAATTATAATATCACAACTTCATCAGTAGGGCACCATTACTCCTGAAACATCATATTCTAATAAATTCAAGTCCTTAAAAATATTCAAAATGTCACTTTTTCATCCCTAAACTTCACATGCCATCACTATCACTAGCTACATAGGCTAACATCTGCATGGATTGTTCTTTAGCATGCTATTGGCTATAGCAAATTCTGCTAGTGGCAGACGGGTGCATTATTACATTTCATGATTTAAAGCTTAACTAAATCTTTAATTGAAATAACTACTGTACATTTAACTCCACATTTCCAAATTAATAGCAATGTTGTGACATATATATTTTTCTGTTTTATACTTCACTCATTCTGACACATTCTAACTTATCAAAACCTAATCCGTTCTGTCTAGGAACCATTGGAGGTTGCTGAGGTACCTTCACCCGAAACTGTAGTCATTGAAGAGGAGTTTTTGGAGCCAGAAGAATCAGCCATGAGGAACATATTCTCAGAGATACAACTTCTCGCAGAATCTGGGCCTAACAGCGATCTAATAAAGGTAACATTACGGGTAGCCTAATAATGATAAAATGTTGGCGGCCCTGGGCTTTTGGTCATAATTAAAGCTGTAGTACCTAAGAAATTAGACTTTGAGACCCTTTTTTGTTGTTTTGTTGAGCACAGGGACACTTGTTTTCAACCAATCACAGGACCGGAGCTCTGTGATTGGTTGAAACATCAGGAATAATGTGAGGGAACTGATTTCAAAATTAACAGCCGATTTATACTTTCAAACTTAGATGCGTTTTTTTTCCAGGTACTGCAGCTTTAACTCAAACTAAGCCTTTTTAATCGAAGAATTTGATCCATTTTAATACATTAAAATAATCATAATTTTAAAATCATTTGGTGGTCATGTAGAATTAAATTATGTGACATATGAGGAGTTAATTTCCAATAATCTCATACACCTTGCTTATTCCCATGCACCGGTAGATAATGATTTTTATTGAGTGATTTTATTAATTTATAATTGCCTTTAAACGATGACTATTGGAATGTACAGCATGTGTCTCGACTTGCACATAAATTATTCCACCTACTTCATAGACGTCACATGTTTGTCAGTTTGGTTCTGCCTTGGGCTTACTGGAACATCGTGTCCTCTTCATTTGAATTGTCAGTTTATTAAAAATATCTTTCTGTCCAAAGGTGAAGCCAGTGGAAGAGGCCCCCATGACTTTGGTTACTACCTCCAGACCAGACGCAGCTGAGGAGAGGGTGAACCAGCTCCTGTCTAAAGTCCTGCTTTGTAAGAATCAACCCGCTGTGCTCAGTCCCAGTGAAATGGAACAGCAGCTCAAAGAGGCACAGGTAAGAGTACTGTTACCTGCTTCATGAAGGTTAGGTTTATGAAAGATTTGCCTCATTGTCGATAGAAAACTTGTTAAACAGTTTACCATTAAGTTAAAAAATAAGTTTGATTTTGGCAAAACATAGGCAGTTTATTATCAAACACAAAGGCAGCACAGATTTGGATTGCATTTATCAAAAGGAGGAGTGGTTTATTTTGACTCTCTCAAAGACGCGTGAGGCAAGCTTTATTGATAAGAAAGTTTGGTGATAGAAAAAGAGTGGGCAGAGACAATAGAGAAACTGTCATGAGCCAGATTTAACTTTTTAACCTAAAAACCAGCCTAAAGACTACAATGAAAAACTAAGGTTATTGTGTTATAAATTAGACCAGCTTTAATAATGCAGAGTGAATGTGACTAATCGACAATATTAATAATTGAATTTTAGTCAACTAAGATATCACTGATCAATGAATCGACTTAGCTACTAAAGGATATCAGGCCTACACATAAACCTGTAAATGTCATAGTAAATACATTGTGATATTTTTGCCTTATCCAGGAGTGCAGAGAGGCAGCGTTGGCCCAGGTGTCCCTCCTGTCTGAGCTGAGGCGGGCTGGGGAGGCGCGCTCGCAGGCCTCGGAGCTGGTGGAGGACCAGTGGAGGTGCTCTGTCCAGGACTTAGACAGCGTCATCCAGAAGAAACAGACTGAACTACAACTGGTGAACGACTACAGCAAACAACTACAGGAGGCAGAGAGCAGCCTGGAGGAGCTGACCAGAGAACTGGAGACTGCTACAGAGTAAGAGCAGGGTTTATGAATCAGAGCTTTGAGAATTATTGAGATTACCTTTTAATCAAATTTACCCTCCTTGAAACAGCATTTATTTGTAAAAACTGAATGAAAAATAGCACAATCATAGCAATCTAAAGGCGTATCATATCAAGCTAGAGTTTTCACTTTCTCTGAATTTTAGGCCACCATTTAACTATAGTTGACAAATCTAGCAACACAACAGTCACTATTTATCCAAATCCTGAATACGACTGAAACAGCTGAATTAATTCAATATTAAAATAATAGTCAAACAATTGTTAACTGGAGTACACAGACTCTTAAACATAAAGAAAAGAAAGGTTTTAACAACACACATAGAGCAGTAATTAAGACATTTTACATTTAAGATGAATCCAGATGTCCTCAGGTGGCATAGTTTTAGCTGCCCCTGGTCCAAATTATGTAAAAAAAATCTTCTATTTCCACATCTTTCACTATCCATTTGTTAATTAATTAATCTACAAGATAGTCAATATATTAATCAATTAGCAAAATAACCGTTAGTTGCAGCCGTACTTGTGACTTAATGTGAATATGTTAAATTAAAAAAATAAATTAGTAACTCTAATTGTGTTAATATTTTATGTTTTAGGACTCCAGGTGAGAGCAGCGCTGAAGAGGCAGAACGTCTAAGCTCATTAAAGATGACTTTGGAACGGAAACGCATTATTTTGATCCAGTTAATTATAATTTACAAAAAGATATACATAATTTTCACTCGATCGGAATGGGCCGCTGCTCAGAACTATCTCAGAAACCTCCAAAACCAATGGAGATGTGTGGAAAATAATGTAAAAAGATCATTACATCACAAAAACACTATTTCTTATGAGACCACTAGCATCAAGACAGAAATGACTAACTTAATGGGACAATTAGAAAGGATAGCGAAGGATCTTGAAGCTAGAACTGGCGCGGACAAAGACTGGAATTGTGAAGAAGCGCAAAAGCTAATGATTTTGAATGCCGAGCTAATATCCGTACACCAAAAATATTGCTATCTGCAGCAACTTTCGGATGAACTTGTTCCAAACTCACAATGGGAAAACGACACAAAAGAGATTCAAGATGGGCTTCAAAATATTAGATTTAAACTTAGACAAACTGATGAGTTAATTCTGACCAAAACTAAAACAAGTAGCAATCCGATAATGGAAAAAATCCTCGCTGTGATGAAAGATGGTTTCGTTTGGGCCAAAAAGACAGAAACAGAAATCGAAGGCAGGAAAAAGAGAGTTGCTTTGCTTCCAGAAGAGGTACATCGTCAACTTAGAGACTTGAAGAAGCTACAGTCCGATGTAATGACCAAACAAGGCCAGCTAGAGGCGCTAGTGGAGGACGTTAACGAGCTTTTGCCACAATTAGACGAAACAGAAGAAGTCCCAGTGGTTGACGAATCTTTGAAATCGCTAGAAGAACTATCCAAGTCCACCTCAGAGAAATTAGTCAATGCTATTCGGGAAATAGAATCTGGATTGCAAACTAGAGAGAAGCTTTGCCAACAGATTGCAGATTTGGATGCATGGATTATGGCATATTTCAACAAAGAAGCAATGAATGGTTCTGAATTTGAAATTGCGATACCAGAACTTGAGCGGCAAGCTAGACAAATTGAAGAAACACACGCAGAAGCTGAAAAGCAAGCCGCCATTTGTGAAGCGCTTTTGGGAAAATGTGAAGAAATCTCACCGCAACTTAGCATCGCGGAGAATTGCCTGCTTTTTGATAGACTTACGAACCTCCAAGATGACATACAAGACATTGCTGAACGCGAACAAGCGAATAAAGATAAGGTGGAGGAATGCATTCGAATGGTAGAAGCTAGCAAGCAAAGTCTAGCCCCCGTTGAAAAAAGCTTACGTCAAATGTTGGTCGATTTGAACCGCCCGAAATTTCCAATAATATACAAGACGCTTCAAGCACTGCAGCCAGTCAAAAATACACTTTCAGAACACAAATCGCAAGTCGAGTTTTGGGAGCAATGGATACCCCAAGAAAAGGCGAAAGAACTTAAAGGCTTAATTGCGGAGATGGAAAACAAAATGGCCGCCATGGAATCAAAGGCAAGCGATCACGAGATGTACCTAAATTTGAGGAAGTTTTTGGAGGAGTTGAAGGAGAGTGTCAAAGTCCAAGTTCAAAAAGTCAATAAGGAGACAAGAGAGATTGAAAAATATAAGCAAAGTCAGAGTTTGCTAGTGCAATTTCCAACAATCAATGAGCTTTGCCAAGAAGTTAGGGCCAAATTCCAAGCGATTTCTACAGATCTTTACCCGTCACAGTTAAATGCAGAACACCAGAAACTCAGGCATACAGAGGAGAATCTAAATACAATGGAAATGTCAGTTAACAATAATCTAAGCATTCTTGAACGCAAATTGTTGAAAGATATGGACTTGGAAATGGAGGAGAAAGCGTCCAAAGCCTTCCTGAACAGAACGCAGAGTGAATTAAACAAAATGGCGGAGGTTAAGCTGACAGAAGAGGATATGAATAGAGAATATCAGAGACTTGTTGCTTTGAGGAGGACAGTGGAGTTAAGGATGAGAGCCTGGGACGTGCTCAGACAGAAGGGAAGCAGGAAGGAGCTGGGAGCAGTGGACCTGAGTGAGACCAAGAAGGAGGTGATGAAGGAGTGTGACGCACAACTGGTAAGAAGTATTTTAATTTTTATGTTAATCCTTCTGTAACTTAATAACCAAATATTTTCCACCAATATAGCAACATGCATGTCAACAAATCGCCTTGAATCACTTTCAGTTTCTAAGATATGGAAAGACTAGGGGAGGGCCCATATGGTGATAAAAAGCTGAATTGAGTTTAATCATGATACAAACAAGTTTGAATGCTCTGCTCTTCACCATCATTTTTACTGTAACAATGCCAGTCTAATGTAACAATTGCTGTATCACCCACTCCGACCCATATCTAGTGTCAGTAAATATCAGATTAATGAGAGGGTTTTAAATAGAAGGTTGGGACCAAAAATTAGGATTGAATGTACTGCTTTTTTAATATTATTTGAAGCTTTCTTTAATGAAATGATGAGTTGAAATTTGTGTGCCGTTTTTGGTTATAGAAAAAAAATTGTAGGTTGCACAAAAATCATTTGGTGCTTAAATTTGTTGTGATTCTCATTATTGTGAGATGCAAATGTGATCTTATAAAAATAAAACTAATTGTATGTAATTGTATTGTTGACTTGCAAATTGCAAAGTCAGCATTTTTTTAGGCAATATATCTCTGCACAAAACACAATATATGGTCCAAAATACCTGCTTCTCTTGTAGGTTTAACTTCTACAAACATGTTCTGAAAGGCATGTGATTCTTGTGAAAGTTTAACAGTTTATGTATTTTTTTCAAGTGTTATTTCTTCCAGACAGGTTTAAAATGTGCTGTGAACTGAATCTTAGCAAAGTTAATCGAAATAGATTATTTTCGAAATTGTGCTGTCATACTTGATATTAACAGAAATCATTTAAATTTCAGGAGAGCATCAACGAGGCCAGACAATCTTTGAGAAGCTACTCTTGCACTGTCAGAAAAGTCCTCCTCCTCTTCGTCCACCTCGAGGTCCGCGTGTTGAACTGTCATGGCCGCCCGGGACTGTGCTCTGAGAGGACTGAGCAGATCCAGACGGCCGTAGACTCCATGGACCAGGACTTCCAGAACCACCTCCAGAACCTCCAGAACCTGCTCCCCCAGAACCGCTTCCTGTCCCCCTCCGCGGTCACCCTCCTGCAGGAGAGGACCATCAGTCAGCTCCTGGTCAAGATGGCTACTGTGAAGGCCAAGGCTCAGATAGAACTGGACAAACTCAGCAGGTCAGGATTTTACATTGAGAAGAGAAATAGTAAAAAAAAAAAAAGAAAGAAAGAAAGAAAAACATTGCAATGGTTTATTTATTTATTTATTTATTTTATCCCCCTTTTTTTTGTCTTGAACTAAGTGCTATTAACAGTTGCCACAAAACATTTAAGACA
>JAVQKG010229379.1:0-13785 GCA_036025885.1 Hypseleotris bucephala
CTATACAAAGGTTTAGTTTTAGTAAAGTTATTTAAAGTGGTCAGATAAAGTGTGTTAAAAACTATACAAAGGTTTAGTTTTAGTAAAGTTATTTAAAGTGGTCAGATAAAATGTGTTAAAAACTATACATTTGGGTTTAAGTTTAGAAAATGTACAACTAATAGGAACTGTAGCATTTTTCATGAGGTACATGGTGATGGAGGTACGTGGTGGTGGAGGTACATGGTGGTGGAGCCTGCAGCCAGACCCTCTTGCATAACCCTGCAAACGTTCCAATCTAAAAATGTGTTTGTTTTTATTATTGGTCATAATTTCCACCTTTATGTTTGACTAAGCCCCACATTGTCTGTGCAGATTAGTAATGCATGCTTTAGATACTGTATGCTAGCTAAGTAGTTAACCACGTGCCTTGAGATCTCTACATCCCCAAACTAGAATTGTCACAAGTTGCATGAGCAAAACAACATGTTGGTTAAAGTTGTGGCTTACCATGCTTCTCCTTTTCCCCTTTCACATTTGTTTTGCAGGTTTTGGATCTGCAGCTTGACATTGAGAACATTGTGGCCACATTTGAAGGCCAGAACGTGACTCTAAAAGATATTTGTTTGGCTCCTCTGGCTCCGTACAATGACAACTGCACCATCCTGAGCGTCCTCAACTATTTCCAAAACAGCCACGAACAGCTTGACCACGTTGCAGGAGATGAGTTTTTTGTCTATGCCGACTACCACAGCCATTTTCTCTACTGCGTCAGGTGATTTTTATGATTCACGTTTATATATTTTTAAAGTAAACTTGCACAATATAATGCAAATTTTATGTTCTTGTAAAAGTAGGCATCACAATATCTGGATTCCAGAAAACTTAATATTGGTCTAGAGCTGATTCAGCATTAGCTTGAAGCATTTTTAAAAGTTGTTATCTGCTTTTGCAAATGAACTCTTCTTGCATACTGTATGTTTCTAATATTATGTATTCCTGTTGTAAAGTTAACGTTTGGGACTCAGTGGCCTTCCTAAGTGATATGAAATAGTGTAAAATGTCAGCTTGACTGCCCTTGACATTAGCTTTAGACAGGTGCACAGCGCTTTCTGAGTCGACTCTTTGAATTTTTACAGTGCACCCGCCTCACTCAACGACACTACCCAGCTCCATGACCCGTGCCTCGGGACGTACGGAGGACCTGTGTTCCCCTGGCTGGCTCTTGGGGGCTATGATGGTGAGCTACTAAATATTTTGATGATGATGGCTTATGAGAAAGTTGCAGTTGTCTGTCTCAAACTTTGTAAAGTTGTTGTGGAAGTTTAATAGTTAATATTTTAGTCTTCTATCATGTTTATAAAATAGTCTGGGGCCTGAATCTTGGTTTTAAAAACAATATCTCAAATCTAATTGCATTCAAATATTTTTTTATCATAGGCTATGTACAGTATGTGTATGACTAAATCCATTGTCTTGATGCAATGTGAAATTTTTAAGCTTACAGTCAGGACCTGATACCTAATAAAGTGTTCAATTAATTTGATTTTTTTTATTAATTCTATTTCCTTCCACAGAGACCAACTACAACAATGCTACGGCTCTCGTTATCACCTTTCCACTTAACAACTACCAAGGAGACACTGCAAAGAAAGACAAAGCTTTGGCTTGGGAAAAAGAGTAAGAAAAAAAATTTCTGCAATGCTTTCCTGTTGTAGATGGTACTAATACAAATCTTGACTTAAATTTTTTTCCATTTTCCATTTTTTAGGTTTATTAGCTTCATGAAAAACTACAGCAACCCAAACCTGACCATTTCCTTCAATGCCGAGAGAAGCATTGAGGATGAGCTCAACAGAGAAAGCAACAGTGACATTAGCACCATAATACTGAGCTATGCCATTATGTTCATCTACATCTCTTTGGCATTGGGACACATCGAAAGCTTTAGGCGTGTCTTGGTAAGCAGCATGGACAATAGCGTTATATCAATCGGCCAATCATGTTCCTTAAATAATCTCACGACACATAGGCCCCTCCCTTTTCCTGTTTAGTCACAGCATGGTCTTATTCAGAAGCTGGTTTTACTTGTTTAACACTGTCTTGGTAGAAATGTGTGACGTAACTACTCTCTTTTCTTTTGACAGGTGGACTCCAAAATTTCTCTGGGTATTGCTGGAATCCTGATTGTCCTAAGCTCAGTGGCATCGTCATTGGGTATTTTCAGCTACTTTGGCATTCCCCTCACCCTCATTGTGATTGAGGTGATCCCATTCTTGGTCTTGGCTGTTGGAGTGGACAACATATTTATTATAGTGCAAACTTACCAGGTAATTTAGTCACAGAACCGCATTTCAATAGAATGCCCACCCCTCTCTTGTTCCAGAAGTAAAAATCCCATTCATTTTCCCTATAGACTCTTTGAAATATCCAGATTATGAGTTTATAGGATCAATGAAGGATAATCAGTCAAATTAGTCAAACCCTAGCTGAAACTTGTAAACAGGAAAAGCTTTTGATGTATTTCACTTTTCATTTTAAAATAGTTTATTTAAGCTGAAAATATTTGCAGCATGAATGTGAGTTATCACATAGCTGATCACCCTCCATCTATCTTTTCAATTTTCCTAAAGGTCTGTAGGAAAAATGAATTAGGCAGTAAATTATCACCCACATATATCTAATATTTAGCTTTATACCCAACAAACTGATGTTTGTAGTCTTACGACTGTAGACCAGGAACACCCCACATACTATAGTTTTGGAGATTATCTCACTCATTCTTCTAGCAATTACAACAAAAAAAGAAACACAACTATTTGCCCCTTATCAGATCCTTACTCTTGCCCATTATTGCTACTTCAACTTTTGCCACAATGATTTCTCCTGTCAATGGTCATAATGTTTTGCCTGATTGGAGTATTTACTGTCTAAGAATCATTACGTACATATGCTGCAGTATCGAGCATATTTTTATGAATCGGTCACACATTCTTGGGAAATAGTTGATGTTTGCCAAGCCACTATTATTAACATAAAAGTATCATGTGCCTTTTGACCCAAAGCAAGAAACTATATAAATATCTTGTGTAAATATCACCTGTATCACCTATATTTTTTATTTTATAGTAAAACTTAAAAAATGTTGTGTTTCCAAACAGAGAGATGAGCGCTTGCCCCAAGAAGAGCTTCACCAGCAGATCGGACGTATTCTTGGAGATGTGGCTCCAAGCATGTTCCTCTCTTCCTTCTCCGAGACTGTGGCATTTTTTCTAGGTAAAGTTGCACTACCTCATTGCTTTGTCGTTGTATTTTGGCAAGATTATTATTGAGTTATTAGTACAGCAAAACAGACACATGTGGGCATTATTGGGGTTTTTGTTTTAGAGTAAGGGAAGGAACTGTTCACACTCTTTCATTGGACAGGAGCACTCTGATTAGTTGATACATCATTTATCTATCCATAAGAATCTACCAGGAATAATGTGAGGAAGCTTATTTCAAAATTTGTTCACAGCATTTTTAAATTTAAAGAATTAAAAGCCAGTTCCAGATCTCTGCTGTTATTCTCATACCTTGTTGCTTGAGTACATACTTCCTGGTTTGTGTAAGACTGTGATAGAGGGTCGTAAAGGAGAGGAATTAGGAAAAGGGATTGCATAAATCAAACTCAATTTTATTTTTCTAACTGACATTTTTTGTACATTTTTGTGCTATTTCTGCTAACTAAATCATTTCCCGATCCCATTTGACATAGTTACCCCTATCGCTGCTTGTTTTTGCAGTTTCCCCACTGGTCACATGCTGATAATACTGTTGACCTGTTCTTTTCTAGGAGCTCTGTCCAACATGCCAGCAGTGAGGACTTTCTCTCTATTTGCTGGCTTGGCTGTTTTTATTGATTTCCTGTTGCAGATCAGCTGCTTTGTTAGCTTGCTTGGCCTGGACGCCAAAAGACAAGAGGTAAGGCGAAAACCTGTGATTGGTTAAAAGGTTTATATTATTTTTCCATGCACATAAAAATCACTATATTGTTCTCTTAAAGGGAAATCGCCTGGACATCCTCTGCTGTGTGAAACTACCAGAGGGCCAGGAAACAAAAACAGATGGTTGCCTCTTCCGTTTTTTCAAGAAAGTCTATGCTCCATTTGTTCTCAAGGAGTGGGTGCGACCAATCATAGTAAGTGCATCTGGAGAATGTATTGGAAGGCAACTGATATGTTTAAATTATTAAAACATCATTGGTTGCCAGCTTTTTTTAACCTGTGAATATAATAAAACCATTTGTATCCTCTTCAGGTGGCAGTATTTGTGGGGATGCTATCTTTCAGCATTGCAGTGGTGGATAAAGTTGAAGTTGGACTAGACCAGACGCTGTCAATGCCTGATGTAAGTTTAAATTTGTGGTTAAACGTGTAGTCTGTATGATCCTAAACTTGAAAAAAAAATGTAAATGTAAACTGGGTAATCAATTATCATGTCATAATTATTAGTTTACTCTAGTCCAAGTTTTATTTTAGTCCCTCCCCAGGCCTCTACAGACTACAGACCATCTACTTTACACCATACAACAGGACCAAATTGTCAACTTGAAGCATTACAATATTTTTTCTAATTTTAGGAACTTACAGACTTCACCTTTAAGCTTTACTTATTAAATATCATACTATGTTCATATACAATGTTTTGACTGTGTTTTACTTTGTTACAGGATTCATATGTACTGGATTACTTCAGAAACTTGACTAAGTATCTCCATACTGGCGCTCCTGTGTACTTTGTGGTGGAGGATGGTCTTGACTACAGTAGCCTGGAGGGACAAAATGCTGTATGTGGAGGTGTGGGCTGCAACAACAACTCTCTGGTCCAGCAAGTGTACACAGCTTCACTCATAAGCAACTAGTACGTTTTATAGCAGCCAAGAGGCATTATTGTATGAAATTATGAGTTTTATGGGACATACTAATTTATTTTTCTTTTCTTTTTCAAATCTTAGCACAACAATTGGGTTCACTCCTTCCTCTTGGCTTGATGACTATTTTGACTGGGTGAAGCCTCAGTCCACTTGTTGTCGATACTTCAATAGTACTGGTGCTTTCTGCAATGCTTCAGGTAATTCTTAATAAATAGGTTTTGTACGTTTTTATGACAACTTTTAAGGACTAAAGAAAAATGAGAAAAGGTTCCCTCAGTTTGTCCCTAATTTGAATAACAATCTAATGACCTCACTCAATATCCCTTTTCACTGTTGGATTATATTACATTTACAATAGAGTTTGTTCATCTTTATTTAGAAAGTTTTTAAGGAAGTAAGACAACTAAATCTACAATCATGGAACAATAAACAATACATGGATCTATTGCCAACTGGCACGACGACCTTACATTCTTTTTCTAGTTCCCAAGTACATGACTAAACTCCAGTGTTGATATCTTTCAGTGGTGGATCCCTCTTGTCTTCACTGTCACCCCATGACGCCAGAGGGAAAGAAGAGACCTGTTGGAAGTGACTTTATGCACTTTCTTCCCATGTTTTTATCTGACAACCCCAACCCCAAATGTGGAAAAGGGTAATTTCCTAGCCTGTTGTTATGCTAACATTATTAATATGGTAACATATAGGAGTGGGCGATAATGTAAAAATGTAATATCACAAATTTTATCAAGCCAAGATCACAATTTCGATTTTATCACAATTTTAGTTGACTTTGAATTTACTACTTACTACTGCTACATAATTTTTTTTTGCTGCAAATTCATTGTATATCCAAGTCAATGGTGATCATTTTTTTCAATTAATATGAACATTGGCATTATTACAGTAAAAATTATGGTGAAGAGCAAAGCATAAATGAAAGCAGTTTATCACGATTCAACGATTTACCCAGATTAGATCGATCTTCATAACTTCATATCACAATTAGATTTTTAACGGCATATTGCTAATCCCTACATATAAGTATAGAGTAAGATTCATTGGTGGTCTTTAACTTATGCAATTTCCTCTTTTTTCCAGTGGTCATGCTGCCTATGCTTCAGCAGTGGACTTGTATACCAATAACACAGGAGTTGGAGCGACTTACTTCATGACGTATCACACCATCCTAAAGGAGTCTCCAGATTACATCAATGCTTTGAAAATGGCCCGAACTCTGGCTCAGAACATCACTGATGCTGTGGGCCACAAAGTGTTTGCATACAGGTACATGTATTTTCTATTGCATTTTCTTTTTAATATGCAGGAGTAGTTGTAGATATTTGAAATTTGGTTGTTTATATAGAGAGTAACAGATTTTGTCAGAGGAACATATTTGCAAAAGGGCCAACACCTCATTTCCAATGACACACTTAGATTACTGCTGTATATTAAGGGCCAAAAGCAATATATTTTTGTAGCTGAGCCAAATTCAATCTTGCCAAGTGCCATGACTGCCCCCCTCCCCCACCCCAGGCTGCAATTTAGACGTGTCTGTCATACATAAATAAGCAAACTACTTGAAAAATACTGCAATATACTGACCCCATTGACCCCATAAGAAAAAAAGAGATAGCAAAAAATGTACACAATCACATCTATAGGCAAACATTTTATATGAGAGTAGCCATTAAAATTGAAATAAATATGTTGCTAATATGTTTTTTCTTCCCCTCCACAGTGTCTTCTATGTCTTCTATGAGCAGTACCTCACCATTACCTACGACACAGCGTTGAATCTGTGCGTGTCACTGTTGGCCATCTTTGTAGTGACCACGATTCTGTTGGGCTTTGAGCTGTGGTCGGCCGTGGTGGTCAGCATCACCATCGCCATGATCCTGGTCAACATGTTCGGCGTCATGTGGCTTTGGGACATCAGCCTCAATGCAGTTTCACTCGTTAACTTAGTCATGGTGAGTAGATGCTATTTGGTCTCTGTAAAGTGTGTTATTATGTCATTGTTAGATTTCCTTCCTACACAGTTCATTGGTAAAACTGTCACTGGAATTGGCATAAAATGTTATGATTAAGGGTGTAGTCTGTACGTTTTCTAAAAATAAAAATTAGTTTGAGGTAAAGCAGGTAATCTGTCATAATTATTATTTTACTTTCTCTCCCCTCAACTTTACAGCATCATGAAATCAGAGTTTGTGGGATACAACTTTGACCAATAGCAGTTGAGTTTTACTTTAGCCCCTCCCCTGACCTCTATAGAGTATAGAAAACCTACTTTACATCTTAGAACAGGATCAGGTTGTCAATTTGAGACATTTTTATGTATGATGTTTAACTTTTTCTTATGTTAGAAAACTTACAGACTACACCTTTAACTGCTCAAACTAAGATATGTTTTACATGGTTGTTTATTCCTTGTGTTTTTGCAGAGTTGTGGTATCTCAGTGGAGTTCTGCAGTCATATCGTGAGGGCGTTCAGCATCAGTGTGAAGAGGAACAGAGTGGAGCGAGCGGAGGAGGCGCTGGCTCATATGGGCAGCTCGGTAGGATGCAGATCATTTTTAGATTTTCAGTTTTTAAGATAACAAAAACTTGTACCACAATAGGGAAATTGAACGTATATCTAGAAATTTCTGTCAGGATTTCTGTTCAATACAATGTTTTACTCGTAGTCCATGGACTCAGCTTTATTTGTGCCTAAAAATGTGGACTCTGTACACAGCACTGGTCAAAATTGCAAGTTTACAGAATTCAAAACAACAACCCTTTCAAGCACATGACTTTCCAATTGACCCGCTGTGCAAATAAACCTTTGTGGCTAACTAAACTGTTGAGTCTGTGCTGAGCTCCGCATTAGCTCACAACTCCATCTAGTGGCAGAAAGTAAAACACACAACCACTTGTAGTTAGACATACGTTTATTTTGGGATATTTTTAGAAGTAATGATCTAACTTTACATAATTTTTGTTTTTCCAGGTTTTTAGTGGGATTACATTAACAAAGTTTGGAGGGATCTTGATCTTGGCCTTGTCTAAGTCTCAGATCTTCCAAGTCTTTTACTTCAGGATGTACCTGGCCATTGTCCTGCTGGGAGCCACACATGGACTCATCTTCCTCCCTGTACTACTCAGCTATATAGGTCAGAAAAAATATTTAAAAAATATGTATAATGCCTAACTGTAAATTACAACTTGTTGCTTCGTCAAGTGTCTTAAAACAAATACTTAATTGACAATTCATATACTTTTATTCACACAGGCCCCTCAGCAAACAGAGCCAAGGTGTTTTCAGCGAAGAAACGATATGCTGGTACAGAAAGGGAGCCTCTTCTCAACTATTAACTCTTGAGGAAATGAAAAATGCAGTGACTGTGTGTGTTTCTGGATCACTGACACACTGACCATCTCATCTCAGCTACTATGCACAGGCTAACTCAGGATTACTGCTGCATCGTTTCCCTCTAAAGACCAGGGACACCTCACTACATGCCTCTGGATACTAAGGGTTAGTCTTCAGTGTTTATGAGCACTGGACTGACGGCTGACCACATGTGGAACTATAGGAGAGATGCCACCAAACTGCATTTTACTCACCATCGACCGCATATGCTAGCAGTTTGATTTGGGAATGCTAAAAAGGGTAATACATAGCATATGTTTTTTAATGTATAAACAGAATTATGTGCAGATTTTTGCAATGTTTTTAGAGCTATTTAACAGTTTAATACTAACTTCAATGTTGCACACAAGGATTCAACCAAAACACTGAGTTCAGCCTTGTATCTCTCTACATGTAACTGTAATCATCAGCAGTACAGGTGTAGCATTTGCACAGAGCAATAACTGTTCTCTTTTATGATGAGATTTAGTTAATAATCACAGATCCCATTTCTGTATAAAACACAAACCTTTTAGATAGTTTCTCTTTACACCATGACGAGGTCCCTGCCGTCTGCAGTGTAGGCGTTCTGCATCTCTCTGCAAACTGCTTCCCACCATCTCTGAGTTTTACATATTTTTTAGAGAGAAGTCAGATTATCCTTATTTCATTTTGTGTAATTAAGTTTCTTTGTGACATTAACAGTTGTGCTTTTTAACAAACACCTCAGAAACCTCTGCAGATGATGTTAATGAAAAACTTAATATTTCTTATTAACACAGTGTGTTTGCAGTTACTGAACAGTTTAGTGTAAATATATCTCACACAGCGATCATTCAGGATGAAAGTTCTGTGTGTTTCTCATTCCCAGTTTGTAACTTATTTTTTATTACTGAAAAAGGTAACATTTGTGTTTACAATATCGTTCCTACAATGCCCATGCATTAATGTTTTAAAGAGAAATAATTGGCTCCAATAAAACTTGACTTGATTATATAACTCTTGTTGAGTTGTACATTTGTTTCATCAATAGTGAGTCACACCTGCTTGGACATTGAAGGAATCTTTTAATATTTTTATGGTTTTTAAAATACCGGTACATAATGTCAGAAAGATGAAAAATTGGTATAACAAAAACAAATGTAAAATACTGACTGTAACTGATTGAACAATAGACATTAACAGTGCTGTGCATTGACACAATCACCACCGACTGTGAAGAATGTTTTTATATTTTTAACTCATATTAAAAGTTACGTGACAACAATCTCAATGACATAGACTACTACATAATACTGTGTAACTGTAATTCATTGCATTCCCCAAAATTCTTGTTGTGATACTGGCTGATGACCACCATGTGGCGCCTGAACCTCTTGACTCCTCCTCAGTCCTCTCTCTCTCTCTCTCCTCTCTGTACACGGAGCTCGGGTGCAGTGGGAGTGACCTGATTTCATGTTTAAAGAAAGGCGTGTGTCTTTACATTGTCAGCTCCAGTGTGTGTCTCAGGGACACAGTTTTCAAGTCAGCACAACACGTTTCCTCCAGTCATTGAAACGCGCTGATCTGAGACTTCAGACAAATAAACTGAGTGCCATTACTCTTCCTTATCCCAGTGTTGAGTGTGTGCCAGAGTTGTGCAGTTCCCTCAGAAGTGTGTTGTTGTGTGTTATTGTGTGTGTCCAGTATTGTTGTCACACAAACCTGCGCTCATGACTAATGTATAGCCTGGGCCTGTTACAGCACACAGCGCTCTTTGAATCTGTCAGGGACATCATTAAAATATTCATACCCCTCAGGTCTCTGTCTGCAGGAGGTCAGGGCGTTATGTAAGACCTCACCACAGTTTGACCTGTTCTATGTTTTTTTGGAAATAAGATACCATCCTAAATTTACCTGATTTTGTCCAGAAAAACAGTTTCAAGTTTGAAAGGTTGAATGATGCACTCCCCTTTGCTCTGTCACAGTCTCACACAAACAAGTAGGCTAACTAGTCAGTATTAGAACAAAAACAGGGGTCTGAAGTTTGAAGCTTTTATTTCTTTGAACAATAAGAGATCACCCACTGTAACACAGAGGGGACATGCAAGCCTGGTCAGCCCAAAGATTATCTGCACCCATGCAGTTTTATTAAGATGTCTAATTTTCGTATGTATGTGTAAACCTCCACTGAAGTGTTTGATATTACAAGTCCCAACATTAGTAGCTGCTGACATGCATAATCCATCAATAAGTATTTTATGAGCCTTATTTAAAGTTACATCAAGGTGTTTGAAAATTGATGAAGACCAGAACGGAGCCTCTCACACAGTACACTACATTTGGAATGAGGAGACTAGGACATGCTTTTCTTTGCTTATTTCCTGTGCCTGAGCAATGTCTCATAAAAGCATTGAATGTCCCATAAACTATTTAAAAGTCTAACCCCATAAGTCACCCCTCGAGCTGCTTAGAAATGTTGACATAATGAAAAAGATTTATGCACGCACCAAATCTAAGAGGGTCTGTCCAACTACAAGTCCTTCACATCCACTGAAAAAAGTGTAGTTTTTTTAAAGATCCATCAATAAGTAAGTGTCTGAAGCGTTTAATGCCCAACTTTGCGTCACTGGTTTTGGGTTACTGTGGGCTAGGTTGTCTCTGAAATGGACTCTTGGGGTGGAACAAAAGGGATTAGGTAACAGTGTAAAACATAGAGCGAGGATCAGATTTTTAGTTCACCTGCTGAGCTTTAGGCCTAGACCACTCCAAAAACACTTGACTGAACTATGGGGGAAATGGAGCATTAAGCAGAGAAGTACTTAACATATGTACTAAAACTACTGTTACTTAACTTAATAATATTACCCCAATGTAAAACTACACACACAAAAATGCTGGGTTAAAATTAACCCAACTGGTAACCCAACGCTGGTTTCAATTTGGCCCGAGCCAACGCTGGGTTACTGTAACCCAACTGGGCAGGGTTGTGTCTTTGACCCAGCAGAGTTGGGTTAACATTTCTGACTAAATGCTGGGTTATTTTTACCTACTATGTTGGGTTAATTTAACCCAATATTTTAGTTAAAACTATATTTCATAATTATAGGCAATAACACTCACATAAAATCAAAGAATAGTAGTAGCAAGATAGGATTTCTTCACCAATCTAAGAAAGATGAAATCAAACTTTTTCAGTTCCTCAGCATGTCAGTGTCCCAGAAAATAGGATTTAAAAGATGCATAGACAACCTTTCTATATTCTTAAGGGCAAAAATTGTCCCTCCCTGTTGTGGGGAAGGAACACTAACCACTTTGCAACCACAAACGCTTGCATAAAACAACGGCCTTCTATCTGAATAAGAAATTCCCTCATTTGATGTTCGCTCAGCTTAAAACACTGACTTAATAACTTCTAATAATTCAAAGGGTCTATTCCAGGGATGGTAACTTTTGTGGAGGAAGGTACTCTGCATATAAATGAATGCAGATTAGATATAGACAACTCTGTTTAACATGACTGACATAATTGAAATAAAAACATAAATGCAATGCTGATATAGGGGCTAGACCGCAGTTTGAACCAGTTTAAGCAACGAAGGGTATGATGTAGCCAAACAAGAAACTTTCACAATAGTGAAATAAGTTTTTAAAATGTTGATAGGCTGGTGTTTAGCTTTGTCAGTAGAGCGTGTGGCCCATATTCAGAGCTTGAAATGCTTGTTTCGGAATTGTGAGTTCAAATCAAGCTCATGACAGTTTGCCGAATGTCACTCCCCACTCCTGGTTTCTTGTCACCATGCTGTCTGGTCCGTATAGCCAACAAGGCCCAAAACCATCTGGATATAACAAAAAGTTTGATAATTTAAGTTTTGGTAACACTTTATTTTACATTATCCCTTAACTACATTGTATCAACCTCATTAAGTACAATGTAAACCACTGTGGAATAACATGTAACTACAATGTAACTAACCCCAACCTTAACCCTAACCTTAACCCCAACCTTAACCTTTATGTTTGTCCATGTTACTACAGTTTGTTACACAGTGTATTGCATTGCGCTTAATGAGGTAGATACAATGTAGTTAAGGGATAATATAAAATAAAGTGTGACCTAACTTTTTTCTATCTATATATAAAGAATATAGCATCATTTTTTTGCCTCCCCATGTTGCTAACAAGTATGCCCCACCCACTCACTGCATTACTGCCACATGATTGATTTGCACCACCGATTTTGACCAGGCCATATGGCTTAGTGAAAGACAATATGGCAGCACACGGTTGAACAATACAATATTATTTCTTCTTATTCTAATTAAACTCTTACGTGAACATCCAGGACCACATAACAGAGGTATTCAGGGTTATAAAGTACATTTTCAATGGTTATCCCATGGTCAAAATGAATGGCCATTCTTCCACAATGGCTTCTTCACCTCACATAGTCTGAGCTGTTTCAAAATAGACGCCTCGACCTTCTACAACTTCAGACTCTTTACAATAAACAGCAACAAAGGTCTTCAGATGTACGTTGCGGAAGTGAAGAGAGGGAGCTAGAGATGTGAAATAATTTTCTCTCACCATTTGACTGTTTCACAAAGTCCGGATTTCTGCTTTAAATACACAAACAGAATAAATGCAGCATTGGCCCAAGCAGTGAGAGCCCAATTAAGCCATTAGCACCAGGTAAGAACCAGAAGGTCATGCACAACTTGTATTTCCTGACTGCTACAAGAACCATTAAAATACCAAAGTGACCTGCTAATAACCGTATTCTAAAATTCAAATGAGAATATCATTTAATTGCTTTGCAAGAATTGTTGTAAAATATTTCAGATGGTTAAACTGTATCGCTGGAATCTGGTGGTTCATAAGAGCACTTCAAGCCTGAGTCACTGAAAGCACTTCTACTTACAGTGAAATGAGAAAAGACTATTTAGCCATACTCGTCCTTATTCATTCAGGAAGTGGGAGATCATCTGGGATCATCATGTTGGAACATTGTATAATTCTGCATCTTTGAGAAGCTCACAATCTTCAAATAAAAGAAATTTATTTTAGAGATGCACCGATACACGATAAATCTGGCAAATACTGGAACACTTTTTCATAATTATTAGCAGACAAACAAAGTGGCAAATGACATTATATTACACTGTAACTCAAAAATGACAAAAGTTAGACATTTTTAGAATCATCTGGTCTTAGTTCGGTCATATTTTGGTTCACTATTTTTTGATAATGCCATGCCTTTAGTTTTTTCATTAGTATCAGTGGATATTGGGTAACGGTTTTAGTAGGAAACCAGAGCACCCAGAGGAAACCTACGTAGACACGGGGAGAACATGCAAACTTCACACAGAAATGCCCCAGCAAGCCCGGGACTCAAATCCGGGACCTTCTTGCTGTGAGGAAAGAGTGCTAACTACCACGCCACAGCTTTGCAATAGGTAACAAAAGACAAACTGCTAACAGCATTTATCTTATAACCCGCACATTTTTGATGAATGTA
>JAVQKG010229490.1:0-13696 GCA_036025885.1 Hypseleotris bucephala
TTTTTATTTATTTTCTGGATCCAGGTGTTGTAAACCATTTTCAGATCAGGCAAAACATGCTATAACTCAAGCCACCAGGGGTCAGTAAAGAAAAAAATGTTTGTTTCGTCAGGTCTATACGGTTAGATTTTTTAAATTAGTAAAATATAGCGGATTTGTAGCTCAAGTGGATAGAACATTTAGCCCAAATCTAAAAGAAAATAGAATATCCTTGTACACCATAGTTCAGACATTCATACCTCTATAATTGTGACACAGAAAGGGCCCATGTCTTTTCAGAGTTCTGTCTAACCAAACATCTCGTGAAGTGTAGAGGTGCTGACATTTTGTTCCAAATAAAAATTCTTGGAGGTGAATGTCAAAATTGTGACTCAATGCTAATGTTGGTTTCCCAAAATAAAAAATTGACAAATACTAGTCAAGTTTTTGAGCGGTGAGGGATCCTCCACAAACTTTGATTTGATGTAGAAGCCAGGAGAAGGACTATAGGAAAATAATAATTATGACACAGAATAGATTGTAATTTTAAAGCCTTTTTAAACCTACAGATTATAGCTTTAATGAAAATGAAACTAGTACAATTCACTTTCTTGATTTTCAACCCGTACACACTTGAGTTATTATCACACATGCCTTGTTATATGATCAATATGTACTTTTCTGTATCCAAAAAATTGTATTTTAAAGTAAATTTGCTATTGTCATGTGGCTGAGACTACAGTTTAGCATCAGACTGTGTTAATAAATCCTGAAAAATAAAAATAAAAATTCCAAAAGGTGCAAGCATTGTGCAAAACTCTTTTTCTTTCAGTCAATATTTAATAAAGACAACATCTGACTTTGCCCTATTTTTTTTAATCTGTGTTTGCTGAGTTTGTTTCTTTAATGACTATAATTCTGGGGTATCCTCGGTAAGCAAATGCTCCAGGTAAAGTACACTCTGCCTTTTGTTTTTATTGCTTCATAAGTCTATCCAAGCGAGTGGAAGACAATAAATGAAAATAGCACAAAGTTTTAGCCCAAAGGATTGAGAGCAAAAATGAGAAGTTGGATTATTGAGTGCAAATTGGTGTGCATATAGTACCTGTTATATTGTTTCCTATAGAATATACAATAAGATGCAACATTATTGAATGATGCAGGCACAATTTAGTGGGATGATAAAAAATAAATATTGTAGCTTTTAGTCGTTTAAAGCTCAAAACAGTCAAGGAGAATGTGTTACAAGCGAGAGCTGACTGGAGTGGCCTTGGCTGCCGTACGGATGAGTCGTGATTGAAAGAAGAGGACATCAGTTCAGAACATGTTTACCTGAGATTACTCTGTACATTACACATAATAAAGGCGCCAGTACAGAGGACATTTTTGTACAGGATGTAGGCCAATAAAACTTTAATGAGCTTCAAAAAAATCAATGAAAGTAATGAAGTCAAAATGTTACATACAGATCAATAGTGATGTTATGTCTTTTGTGTGGGAAACTATAGGCTACTTATGTTTATAATTCAGGGAGTATTTGTTTTAATTTACTCCAAACGACTCACAACACAATATGTGATTGACTGCATCTGTTAGCCGTCATGCTCATCTGCGATCTGTTTTGTCATAATTACAATTATCATGTAATTAGCATGTCAGTGCTAAATGTCATGCTTCATATTAACTTTTTTCATGAGAGCGCATTGAACTATCCTTTCAAAACAAGTACAATAGCCTTCTTGAAGATGCCTTTTACACTTGTGTGTGCTGGAGTAATTGTTTTGACTTACAATTATCATTTACATCTTTTACAATGTGTAATGTGGTGTGTCAAGGCAACATGGGCACTTATACTTCAAGGGTAAATTAGTTATGGGAATTTTAAAGTGACAGTAAATTTTTTTGAGTGGTCCAAGTTAACATACTGTGGACTGTGTTACCCAAAACACTATTAAAGCTGCATTGCATGAGTTTTTAATGTATGTATTTTTTAACAGAATTTTATTAACCACTTTAGTTTAAAGCTGGCATTTTTATTCAAGAAATTCAATAACTACTACTAACTATTAACAGTGTCTTAACTGAAACATGAGCCTATCACATACTTAACATAAACAACTAAACAGTGACTAGTAAAATCTAAATTGGCTTGTCAGTTTTGAAGATTATTAGTCACAAGTAGAAAAGTTCATGTCAAAGATTATTAAAATGAGGTGTTGTCAGTCAGTGAATATTTGCGTAGTTTTGGTTTCTCTGCATCAGTTTCTGTGATGAGCTGCTTTTCAACAACCTCTGAACTATCTGCAAACATAATAGATGCTGAACATGCCAGAACATGTCTCCTTTGTGATGGCTGTATTATTGTGCTGTTGTTTGGACAGATGAGATTTCTTCCAAGGACAAACTATTAGATTTTTTCTTTTCACTGAGAATTGCTATGTCCCTATTGAGATCATGTACAGTACAATTGTTAAATGAAGCCTGCATTGTTCATGAAGATTGTATGTAAAGAAAGTATGCAAGGAATCAATTTGTTGGACATTTAAATACAAGAATTACACTGAAAATAATGCTGTTTTTGTTTGTTGATATGTCATTATAACAACTAAATCTAAGTTTGAGTTTAAAACAAAATGTTATCTTAGGTAATGGGAGCGTGGGATCACACTGCGTGGCTTACTCCCTTTTAAAAGTGCACCCATACAGCCTCAGGTGATGTGCAGTGAACCGCAATAAAAACTGAATTCTATTAAAAATACATTGATATGCAAAAGTGGAAAGCAAAGGGCAGCCGTCACAGAAATGTTTGTTATTGTTATGAAATCACTGTACAATAACAAGGCTTAGATACAAAAACCACTGCTTTGATGGTGTTTAAAAAGTAGGATGAAAATAAATGTTTGGATAACACTTCTGTCAGCGATTCTTGTTGCTGTCAAAGATTTACCAACAAAACAGTACATGAACAAAGTTATGGATCGATTTTTTACGTTTCTACATAAAACTTGAACTGTTCTTTTCACCTGACACTAATTTTTTACTATTGGTACATCCCCACTAAAATTACTGACTTTGTGGCTCAGTTGGTGGACTATTTACCGTATCAGTCAAATGTCATGGCTTTGAATCCCGCACCAAACCTGTGTAAACTGCTGATGTGTCCTTGGGCAAGACATTTCACCCATCTTTAAAGTGTGGTTAAAGTTATTAGATAAGTTGTAGACATGGTATCGCTGCTGTAAGTGTGCCCTGGGGCCGGTGTGGCCACAGATGACTTACCACCACCATAAACTGATTTTTAGCACCTTGAAGCAGCCTTGTAAAGTGCAATTTAAATCTATTTAAAAAAGAAATTATTAACAACAAACAAACATTATTCTCAGCTTAAGTGTATACAAAAATCCACTTACTTTTTAATGAACCAAAGCAATATGTTGAAGCCTATCTTATGAGCAGACAAGAAAAAACAAGCACCTCATGAGGCAGCAGCAGATACACAGTGAAGGATGGCTCTGTGAGATAAGGCCTTCGCAGAGCCTCCAGTTATCATGATCATTTTATGAAATTTAAATTGTCTTTTTAATCTGCAGGAAATATCTGAACAAAATGAATGAAAGACCAAGAAACGGCGTTGGCAAAAAACAGTGCAATAACGTAGTTGGGAGCTGAGGTATTCTGGCTTTGGTGGTGGTGGAGATATCGATTGAGCATGTCAGGGGAAACTCTTTGATTCACACCACACTGTTGATAGTCCTCAGGGATGGGGCTTTAATTGGAAAATATATGACAACAGTACAGGGCTGTCAAGAAAAGAGCAGTTCCTACATGCAACAGCTAAATGTACTAAATTGCTCCTCAGCATTTGCAAGATATTTATTACTTCCTATTAGTGACAAGCCATCATTTGTAACCTATTTGAATGAGCAGTAGGACAAATAATAGCAACAAAGCACATTCGTACATAACTTTAATACAATTTTCTTTATGTCAGGCACAGTACCTTTCACTAAACATTTGTCTTTACGAATTGGACTAAAATGAGCAGAAATCAAGACTAACCCATGGCTAGAGGCATGTGATATTATGATAAAAGATTGTAATGTGATTTGACGACATGAAAATTTGCTCATCTTGGAAGATCATTGAATTGTGCTACAGCGCATTCAGTTATAGTATTCTGTGTATGAAAAAGAATACAAATAAGACAATTAAAACTGTTGTAAAATTGTGATCTTGACTTTAAAAAAATTGTATGTTATATTTTTACCCTATTGCCCAGCCCTACAATGGATTAAACATACAACTAAGGTCTAAACTGGGACCAAATCAGGACTAAATCGGCCATATAATAATAATATAATAATAATAAAGTGCTTTATTTGTCATTATACATACAAGTAGTACATACAACGAAATTGCGTAGATCAGATTGACTGCCTCTTTCATATACTATCTATGACTATATGTCTATATGTGTGTTCATCCTCTATAGATCTTCATTGTGTTCACGGCTGGTCAGAGTTAGGGGCTGAGACTGTGATATTGACAGATGCATGTGACACACCATTAAATCTGACATCGTCCAAGACATAGTCAGGGTTTAAAGTGACGCTCAGGGGAGGCGCATCGATTCACAACGTGTAAGAAAAAAAGTTCGGTGGAGATGTAAGAGTTTTATAGAAACATAATCAGGTGGTGCAAAAAATAAGATGTCTTCCTAAAAAGAAAATTGTCCGAAATTTGATCCTGATGTATGTAATCTGTTATAATTATTATTTTAGTTTATTTGTTTCCCTGGGCACTAGAGCAACAAAAGATCAGACTTTATGGGATCCCACTTTGACCAATAATATTCAAGTTTCACTTTAGTCCCTGGATTTAGAATGGTAACAAGATAGTAGGCTAATCCAAAATAGTAATTATGGGTTCTTATGGTTAGGGTAAGTCATTGGGGTAGGTATAGTTACATAGAAGCTACCTGCAAACTAACCATAGTTACTATTATGTTACCTATATATTACCTGTATATTATCACACTATTACCATATTTTTACCGTGCCATAAACTAAAGTGCTACCTATTTTTGTAAACCTCTTGACTACGGCTTTAACTTGTATTTCAGATCTGATGACTGTTGTTTCACCCCAGTGCATTGAGGACACATTTACAGCACAGCGCTGGAAAAGTGAGGAAAGAAAAGCTGATGACACATCGTTAGACCCACGTCACTTATTACGGATGCATTCAAACCACTTTTGGATGCTGCATGCACAAACACGCACGCATAAACAGCCCCCGTAAACGGTGTTAAATCTCCCCATCTTTAGCCCCAATTGTATTCTGCTTCTGTTGCTAGGAAACACTGGGACTTGTAATAGCACTCGGGTGTCAGGCCCCACTGCGGACGCGGGGCCGGTGAAGACATTAAAGCTGCAGTACCTGATTTTTTTTTACTTAGTTTTGTTTGTTTGTTTAGAACATATGTCTTGGTCCTGGCTTTATTTTGACAGGACAGTAGATTGGCATGCAGGAAATCAGAGAGAAGAGTGAGGAGTGAAATTCGGCAAACTAATTCGGATTCGAACTCATGACACTGGGGCAAGCAATGGAAGCTTTGTATATGGGCCGCACGCAGTTCCGACTGAGCTAAACCAAAATAATTGTACAATCATTAGTACAGCATACCAGTCATCTGAGAAAAAAATAGACTTCGACACCCTCTGTGGGCTGTATTATAAGGGTTTTTGTTTAGACCACAATACAGGAGCTCTTACATTGTTTGAAACATTGTTTATTTATCAAGAATTTATGAGGAATAATGTGAGTTGATGTTTTATTTAAAAAATTACAGCTTATATCCAAAGAAAACAAGCCAACTTCAGACTGCTGCTTGTCATTCTGATGCTGTACTTCTTGGTTTTTGTCAAGGCCGTGACAAAGGCTTGAGGAAAAAAGGTATCACATTATTCAAACTATCAATTTTACCTGCACAAAATCAGGGACTACAACTTTATGTGGAGTTTATTTGAGTTAAAACGTCAACACAAAGAAAGGGTTGTGCTGTTAGCAGAGGGCCACGAGCAGCACAAGAAACCAGGAGCTATTTCTATTTTTATTTCATGTTTTAGATTTGAGCTAAAAGAAAATTGGGTTAAACTCAAAGGCGTGAAGTATCCATTTGATAGAGTAATTTGATTACGTTCCAAAAAGTTAATTACAGATTATTTTTTTCCAACATAAGAAAGCGATTTGTCACAGCAAGTAATAATTTTCTGAACCAAAACGCTTATCTAAAACGCATTTCATTTTATTTCAGTTTTAAATCTGTGTTACAAATCAATAAATGTAATAAAAAAGTGTATTGGTGTGCATAACTTTTCATTGGAAACACTGTTTATGTGCACTATCCTCAGGCAAAACAGACTGCTGCTGCTGTGTGGCCCTCTAGCCAGTGAGAAGAGAGTTACAAAATGCAAATTGTGAACGCCAAAACTTTTTAATGATCGAAAAATACAAAAAATAGATGAAAAGCCCTAAATCAAACTAATGATTAGAAAGACAACTTACAAAATATAACATTAGTTGCATGTTATTTGGAATTGTGTATTTTTTCATGCACTTTAAAGGTTAAAGGTGTGGTATGTAAGTTTACAAAACAGGAGTTGTTGTAAAGTATTTAATCTGTAGTCTGTGGCAGAGAAGGAACTAAGGTAAAACTCAAATAGGCTACTATTGGTCAAAGTGGTAACCCATGAAATCTGGTTAAATGTTGCTGTAGAGGCCAGGAGAAAGACTCAACTAATATTTTATTTACATTCTTTTCATTAGAACTTGGTTAGATAAAGCATTTTTTAAGCGTAAGATTATATAAGGCATTCAAAACAGCTAACACATGACAGTCCAGCCCCTTTACTTAGCCCAAAGATTCACCTGGGACGGTTAGCATTAGCCTGCTGTCTGTCACTATGCAGCAGATAACCAGTCCCTGTAGTTCACTAAAGCTTGACCACTGTGGCATGAAGAGGGGCAATTTTAAAAACATTATGATCACATGAGTGGAAATGTCTCCTGCTCGATAATTAGCATGTGGAGGACGTCTTTGATGGTTGGCTTGGCTGCAACAGTAATATAATAGGTTTCCTCTTCCTCCTTATCATGTCCCCAGCTGTCTCTAGGCAGCTTAATACATATGATTTATACTGGTCCAACGGTTATGCTTATGTCTATGCTAATTAAAAAGCATTTAGTCATAATGTTTATTAATTTATTATTTGACATTGCAGCTTAACTAATTTTCAATAGCCTACAATAATGTTTTGTGGGGGGCATGGTAGAGTGGTTGGTGCTCTCGCCATCCAGCAAGGAGATTGTGAATGTCGGCCCTGCGACTAGCTGGCCATTGTCAAGGGTGTACCCAACCTGAGTTAATGGAATAGGCTCCAGACACCCCAACCCATAATGGGAAAAAGCGGTAAAAGATGAATGAATGAATAATGTTTTTGTATATTGACAATGCTGTGCTCTAAGCTCCTCTGGTGGGGAGATGACTTCATTGAATTCATGTTTATCTTATATCTATTATTAATATCTAATATTTTTGGTCTTTATTTGATACCTTATGTAACCAATTATTCCCTTCTTATTGCTGTTGATAGTAAAATTGAGCTATTTAGCCTACTTCTCCAATGCATTCACACATTTTTTTCATTATTCTCTATAGTCTTCTCCTAAAACATGTGTACTAGGAGCCTAATAAAAAAATGCTTTAGCCATATCAGCACATATTATGGTCTATGGGAGTGCAGTATGTGACATATTAGCCTCCAGCTCTTCTCCCCTGCTGTAATCTGCTCCACTTTCCACGATAATAATGCCTGATATAGCACGGAATGAATGGACACTCACTTGGGAACTACCTTATGACACGCGGTTCACCATCAAGACACCGTCAGTCAAGGAGCTCCAAGTGTGTGCTGTGGTGGTGAAACTACGCCATCCAATGGGGGAAAGTGAAATTACTACATCATAGGTTCAAAAGCTTTTATATAAATTTTGTTTAAGAGCTTAATAAATCCATAAATAAAATGTAGTTTAGATGTTTACAAAAAAAAAATGTTATTTGAGAGGAAAAAAATAAAATGTGCATGATGTAAAATAGGTAATTTGTCATAATAATTATTTTACTTTTAATTTCGTATTGTATGAAAACAGCTTTAATGCCAACCATGCATTAGTGGTCTACTAAGTTATTTAGTTTTTTATTTGCATTGCATTTTTACTGTGCATTCTGAATATTTTTTTTCTTAGTAAGAGCAACTGGTCAAATAAAAAATGCCAGTTTATTTTAGGGACTCAATGACATGTTAGAAGGGTGTATGCTGACACTGCCACAGCAACCAACAATCAGCCTGTCCAAGCTCCTGGCAAAAATATCCAAGGATACCCAACAGCTACATTGCGATTTGACCATCAATAAAGTTTTCCAAATGTAGAAAACACTGAAGTAAAGTAGGTCAAACTTTCCCAATCTTTCTGAACTACTGACCTTATTCTGTAAAGCGGCTGGCGCAGGGACAAGTGTAATTAAAATTCCCCTTATCACCCGCTGAGGTCAATCATTATTTAGTAATTACAAACATGTCGTGTGCCCAAACAACTGCCCACAAGTGTGAATGACGCAAGCTCTATAGGGCTTCCAAATCAATCAAAGTAACATAAACAATATCACATAATAGTCAGCATTCTTATAATATCTTAATTGAATAATGGCTGAGAAAGCTTGCAAGTTTGTTGGAAGAAATTGCTTGCTATGTCTGACAGTTTTTCAAGGCAAGCCACTAAAAAGAAAACTCCAGCTGCTATTAGAATTTGTCCCAGAGTTTGTGCTGCTGCTTTCAATAATAGCTATTGTAGACACTCTGCCAGCTCTAATGTGTTGCTGTCGAAAAAGGACACCTGTGTACCTATGAAAGTACAGGCCCTGGAAAGAGAAAATGCAAGATGAAGTTTTTCATTGTGCACTCTTGATTAAATGGTTTGTGATTCGCTCTCCAGTAGCGTTTTAGAAATGTGTTATTGAAGTAAAATAGGACGTCCAGTAAGCTACTAAGCCTTTCTGTTCTGTGTCTTCGCTGTAATATTGTCATTATTAAAACAGTAGTGTAATGCTCTGAAACATGTAATAGTTGGATAATTGTGCATTCAAAATAGTCAAATTAAGTTAATCTGTATAGGTTGTAGCCTACTGCAATTTATTTTATAAGCATTCCATAACTTCTCCTGAAAGTCAGATGGCTTTTTCATAACATCAAAATCTTGACTTTATGTAACTATATAGCATCCTCAACTTTCTGTGCATCATAAATCACCTTTTTGGACACAAACTAAAAATAGTCTAATAAATGACAATAATAGTTGTTTTTGCCTCCAATGCATTCTTAACTATCTGTGACCATTAGCATTCCAATAACCTTTTTCTGCTTCTTTGACTATTTGTGAATCCCTAATTTATGGTAAATGCCCAGATGTCTAGTCTTGAGTAGAAAAGTTCTTTTGTGATATAAAAATGTTAGTACGGGTACAAATGCAGGGCGTGTCTTTTGGCATCTTTGGCGACACCTGGTGGTAAATACGTAGATTTAATTTGCTCCTGCACAATTTAAAAAAATGGCTCTCTATCAAATTATACTTTATTATAAGTAGACACATTTTAATGCTGATTTTTGTTCTTTCTAAAAACAAAAACATGCAGTCTTTTTATTATCTACTACATTGCACTTTATTGCGTAGCCTGCACCTTTAAGTTCACGCTGTATGAGGAAGTGAGTTTTCTTTAGATAATTCCGATGACTCAGATGTTAAAATGTGTACTTACGCCTTTATTACTCATTGATAGCATCGTCATAGTTGTCCAGGGAATCCACTATAAGTCCTATTGTTACCTAAATCCCGTGCCCGCTCAAAGAGGACTGTTTTGGGGAGACGTTGCTACAATGGACAGGTGAGGCTCGGATAGGGCTAACTTCAAATTAGCAAATACTGATAGGCGGGTTTTCTTGTATCATCCAGTCTGACAAAAAACAAGAAAGGTTAATTTAAGCCCGTTTTGAAGATAAGTCTTTTACTGTTGTGTTTAATTTGCAAAAGTTGACTGAGTTGTTCTGTCTATAGCTACCATTAAATTAAGATAATAAAAAATATTATTTGTGATTTTCATACTAACGAACGAGTAAGCACACTACCTCGTACAATGTCTTGTGTGTGGCATTTTATTGGACTAAAACTAAGAGTAAATTGACCCATAATGATAAACCAATAAAGGCAGGTTTATAGGGGGACTAAGCAGATCTAAACTCAGATTTACTGTAACCAGGTGTAAAACTAGGACTTGATCAGGTTAACCAGGACATATCGGGTCCCATTGTAAAAAATGTTTATGTCCTCTTTTGTTTAGCACACCAGTTACAGTGGAGCATTATACGGCTGGTATGTTGCTAAGTGGCGTTGGTGATGCCTTGGGGTACAAGCATGGAGATTGGGAGTTTAATTTCTCTGGACCAGACATACACAAGGTCAGTAAAGAGATGCAGCAATGGAGGCTGGGTACATTTCAACTTCAAAATCAATTTAAAGGCGTAGTCTGTAACTTTCCTAAAATTTCCTAAAATGCTTAAAACTGACTATCTGACTCAGTTATGTGATGTAAAGTAGGGTGTGTGTAATCAGTTGAGGCAAGGGGAGCGGCTAAAAGGACACTCAAATATGACTATGAAGTAGTATCCCAGCAAACCTAAATTTATGTTGTAGAGGCCAGTGGAAGGACTAAAGTAAAATAATAAATATGACAGATTACATACTTTACATCATAGAACAGGGGAGGAGAATGCATTTGTTAATTTCCTAAACTTTTTTTATTTGAGAAAAGTTACAAACTATACCTTTTAAAGTTGATGTTTATTTAGGAGCTGAAGAAGATGGGAGGTCTAAAGAAAATCAAGACAAAGCTTCCAGACTGGCCTTTGAGCGATGACACAGTTTTACATTTAGCCACCGCTGAAGGGCTGGCAACTGGTGAGCCCAAAACTGCACTGTCATTTAAATGTTTTCACTGTTTTTTAAAAAGATAAGACAAGGAATATTACCACCTGTGAAATACTCCACTCACACCCTATTTAATCATACCTGCCCCTTTATATTTTATTTTTATTTATTTTTTTATTATATTGTTTACTATTTTTCTGTTGTATTTTTGCAAACACTTTTTAAAATTATGTACTATTATTGCATGCTATTAGGACTACCTGATTCTTTTAGCAAGTCAAACGGTTCTTCTTATCCTAAGCATTTTATTGCATTGTTGACCCTTGGGCGGTGGGCGGAAGCCAGAGAAAAGAACCCCCTCATCACATTTGCTAATATTGTATCGTTAAAAGTAATTTGTTGCTTCAATTATTTATTTCTTTCTCTACAGGGAAAGAAGGAGAGGAGCTGCTTCATGAAATAGCTGCTCGGTACAAGAAAGGGATGACGGACATGAACGGGAGGGCGCCAGGAGGTTCTACTGTTCAAGGTGAGAAAAGAAAATAAACAAATATGAAACAGATTTTAGACTTTTTACAATTGTATTAACACTTGTTTGTTTTAGGAGTGCACCATCTGAAGCCTGGACAGTATTGGGGCTACCGAGTGCCCTATAACCCCAGGTCAGGAGGGTCTGGAGCTGCCATGAGGGCCATGTGCATCGGGCTCAGGTGAGAGTGAGAATAACTTCACGTTTTCTCCATAATTTAATTAAAAGAAACGTGGATGTGTGTGGGACTAATAATAATAATAATAATAATGCATTTGTCTTACATAGCGCTTTTCTAGACACTCAAAGACGCTTAACAATTTCCTGCATTATTCATTCACTCCCAGTCATACTCAGTGGTGGAAGCGTGGCTGCCATTTTACGCCTACGGCCCCTCCTGACCACTAGTAATACAGGCACACTAACACATTCATTCGTAGGCAATGTGTCTTGCCCAGGGACACAACGACAGTATGTTCTTAGGTGGGGATTAACCTGATATAACTAACCTGATATATTACTGAAATATTACTGAAAGAATAAATATTTAGCAAAAATGTCTTGAATCTGACATAGATTTGCACTAAGCCTTGACTGTGACAAAAAAAACATTTAAAGGTCAAATTATAGTTAGAACTTGAATTATTTTGTCTTCATTTGGCCTTTATTTAGTCATAAGTGTTGGTTTTCAAGCAATTGTCATTTTGTTTTAGTAGCAATAGTAAATTACATGATATGATGAAAGCTATAATTACCTTGTCCACCAGGTATCCTGAACCGGAGCAGCTGAAGACTCTTGTGGCGGTTGCCGTGGAGACGGGCAGAATGACCCACCCTCACCCCACGGGGTTTCTGGGCGCTGTGGCCGCCGCCCTCTTCACCGCGTACGCCGTCCAGAGACGACCCATGACGACGTGGGGTACGGGGCTCATCCATGAAGCCTGTCCCATCGCCAAGAGCTTTGTGCAGGAACAAGGCTTCGCAGCTGAGGAGACTCTGAGAGACTGGGACTACTTTATTACAAAATGGCAGAGGTAAGGGATGAAGTTTATGTTTGTCTTTTTCAAGATTTCGGGGTTAAGGTTAATATACACTTGATTGTCTTTGTAGGGACATTTGCTTTTGACCAACCCCCCAATATAGTTCGGAGCATTAAATTAAAACACATTTTTAAATGAGTGACCACACCCATGTCACAACTACAGTCAATAAAATTAAAAGTAGCTGTGCCTCAACATGCAGAACAGCAGGTGTGAATGGGACTAAATGCAACTTATGAAAAAATAACTAATTTAAAAGGTTAGACAAGTTAAGTTATCATAATAGGATTTCTTACAACTTTTATACCATAAATTAAGATGTTTTTCCCTCCACAGCTACCTGGATCTGCGTGGTCTGTCTAACGGTCAGGGTCCTGTGATTTGGCCTGACGCATATGGTGTAGCAGAGAGAGACGAAGCCTACAAGAGCTTCAGTTTTAGTGGCTGGGGAGGAAGCAGTGGCCATGATGCTCCAATGATCGCATATGACGCTTTATTAGCAGCAGGGTCCGACTGGGAGGAGCTAATGTCAAGAGCAGCTTTTCATGGTGGTAAGTCTTTCAACAACCAACACTACTGTATCCGCTAGTCCTTAGATTTTCATTTTTAGGTTGCTATGAATAAGGGGTGGGGAATA
The DNA here is from genome assembly GCA_036025885.1 of Hypseleotris bucephala. Lineage (NCBI taxonomy): Eukaryota > Metazoa > Chordata > Actinopteri > Gobiiformes > Eleotridae > Hypseleotris > Hypseleotris bucephala. The sequence goes on from JAVQKG010229490.1 coordinate 13,226, forward strand.
TGGTAAGAATATAAATCACAATTCTTTTAAGATAAGATTACAATTTTGGTTTAGTTGGCATTGTATTTTTGTCTTACACAGAAGACTACTGCTATCAGTGTCCTCATAAAATCTTTATTATTTAAATTTAGCTGCAATTTAGTGTACATCCGACACAATCTTCACTGCACGCTCAGACACATAAAAGGACAAAAAAAAAAAAAAAACTGCAAAGCTACTGTATCTAGCAAAGTGGAGATACATTCTTACTAATTAGAACATGGCTGCTTTGATTCTTTATGTAACAATCATCACCATTTATCCATTATTTTAACAGATCTAAAATGACTACTACTTTGTGTTTCCTCTCTGTAGGTGACAGTGATAGCACAGCTGTGATTGCCTGCTGCTGTTGGGGCGTCCTGTATGGCACAAAGGGGGTCCCAGAAGGAAATTACGCCAAACTGGAGTATCGGGACCGACTGGAGAAAT